>CAJDSM010029201.1:10079-31707 GCA_903981925.1 Ostrea lurida
TTCCATAATGAACGCCACCGCAGCGCGTCCCTCTATTCCGCGTGCAACGACCACACGCGCTCGCACCTCTCTACCGATCCGCGTCGCTACGTTTAATGCGGCCTGGCACACCTGGCATTAACAACATACGGTTGCCTATGGCCGGTAGTACCGACTACATCATGTCATATCGTATAACTTCCCCGCAATTATGCTGATGATCGAGCATTGTGAACTAATCACGTCGCTTCTGTCCGGGAGAGGGTCATGCCTCATGCCCTTAGCCGTTCAGCATCGATGTCCCTTTCGGAAGACCGCGAATCGGTAACTCCCGGGAGTTGTTGGCGTTTTCGCCCTAATCTCTCACGACCAATCGTCACTGGGGCTTCGCGCTGCATCGATCTCTGCGTAGTCTCCGCCACGCGTTAGGAAACCACGTTACTGAGCCGTAACGATTACCAATTCATCGCCATGCTGCAACACCTTAATAGCTCCAAATCAAATTTCCAAACGGCCCACAGAAGTTGCCAACCCTTCGCCTTCTTCGTTTCACCCTCGCTAATAACAATAACAGATACCCTCTTGATAGTCCAGTTAATGTAAACTAAGAGTCGTTCGCGCCGCCCATCTACGTCTGCGTATATTGTTAATGCCGTGGATCGACGTGACAAAATGCTTAACTGGGGCCCGCCAGATTACGTGTGCATCCTTCCGGCTGTGCTCAACTACATAATTGTAGTGGTACTATGCGATACAGAGCGAATTCTTCGCCTTTTAGCGTACGCCGCCTCTCACCATTCAGATGCTGCGGGGGTTCCAAGAAATTTTATTGGCGAGTTAAGTGTAGCCCTTCGGCGCGACATGCAAAGTAGCATCGCCGGTTGAGCCACATCCCGCTACTACGCGCTTCTATCTGAACTATTATCGTTCGAATTCATTACCCTATATACCGCGCTCCTCCTTATCTCTCATACAAATATCGTACTCTTATCACCTGGTAGAGCTAGCCGGTTCGGATGATCTCTGCTGGATCTTCTTCTCGGCAACGCTACAGGCTGTCTCTTTGTTTTGTTATTACACAGAAGGTGGCTACACTGACAGCTTCTCCTCCGCGATTGGCCTCAGGTGGCCAGGATAGTTCGTAACCGGCTACAATCGATTGACACTCGACTTACTTCTATCTAAGGCTACTAAGACACGAGGTTACTGATGTCAGAATCGCCTTGCGCAGCTCGAGCGTGCCGGCTCTGATACAGTAGTTTTTTCTTGTTATTCACAATCGCATTTTCCCTTAACCGCATGCACATTCCAGAATCCCCACGCTGCCATCGGCTAATTATTGACAGGGTTCCCTAATCGTACGCCATACTCCGATCTTGTAGTGATAATGGTCAAGTGAAAAGACATCCTACTCCGCCATACCTACTTCCGAAATGCTACCAGCAGCTAGACCCACATTTACCTATCTCCACCACAAACCCACTACAACACGCACCACATCCTAAAAGTGTGGCTCCACTAATCAGGGTCGTATCGGCAAAAGTTAAGCGCCTCGTAGTTCCCTACGTCGCAGATAACCAGATCTTTTCGTCCTCAAACGTCTCTGTGCACCAATCATATCCCGCTGTGTCGCGGTATTACCCAATTCTCACGCCTCCTGAATCAAGGCATGCATAGTGTGGGGTTCATTTTGATCTTCTCCAGGATTAATCGTGTTGGGCGACACTCATAACAACCATTGTCGTCTACTCGCGAGCACTGATCCTAAGTTTTCCAACTCTGAACGCCTTATAGGGTAGGAACAGCATAGGTGATAGAATAATTAGCCGGTACATCCGTTTTGCTTCTTAGTCGTCCTCTACCAAGGCACAACACGTTGCTCTATTACTGCAAATCGACGAGGCTTGGCCCCCTACACCCGTATCGACACTTAACTAAGCCAATCAGGCATATGATTCTTTCTAACATGGCTCATTCTGTAATAGTCATCCTCATTTAATCTTCGACACCCACCTAAGCTTTGGTTGGGTCGAACTGCCTTTCACTGTTGCCCAATTTGCTCGACCTCCTCTTAATTACTCACGCGTCCGGCGCATACGATTGATCCCAGGGAGAATGTCCATCGGGTGGCACTCCCGTCTCGCGCATATCCACGTCCCACATCGTATCTCGCCAACCCACGTCATCGCTGATCACGTATTATCCGATGCGACAGTTTTGTTCTTCAAGATTGTACGGTAAATTCAACTCCGAAATAATGCATAATCCTCCCATCAGCCACGTACGACTCGAATTCAATTTGTTCGCCTACGGCAGTTCTCACCCATCGTACTTCACTTCACTATTACCTACGCCCTGACTTCCCTCCACTCCAATGTACTGTGTGCATTGTGTTCCGAATTCAGTGCAGTGTGTGATTCTCCTAGCGACGTCGCCATATAGTGTGATGCACGTTACAAAGTGAGTGCTCTCATATATATATACTCCCTACTCACCTCGCATCTCTCTATAGCATCCATTACCTGGCCTTAAGATCATTACCCCTAACCCAATTCATTCGTACTAACCATCTAAATTTTAAGTCTTACACTTCAGAGCACTTAACACTATGAAAATGTCATACCAAAATCTTAATATTACGATCCCATCCCGTCGAGCAGAGTACAACTTCCAATACCTCTTAATCACACTTCGACGGTGCGATCCGCTCACGACCTCCATATGTAGTGACATGAAATACACTGCGTCGCTAACGTATTTAACGATAAATATTGACATGTACTTCCTTCCACATCCACCTGTTCGGACAATTTCACGCCACCCCTTACACCACATATACAACGGGGTGGGAGGGTTGGTCTGTGTGCTCTCACGCATAGTGATCCGTCGATAGCATTACACGGCGTGTTTCTCTGCACATCCTATCCACCATACCCATATAAACCCTCAATCATCCTCTCTGATACACCGTATTGCCGGAAACTACTTAAAGTATTTAAAACTATAAAGTGCATTGCTCTATTTTATTGATCGCGTACAAGTCCATAGAGCCCATAATGCGTCACTAGCTCTCACTTTCGGTCCTAAACCAGCTAGACACCATTATCGCCACACTCCGCAAATTGCGTTTTAAACGAAGCGTTATTTGGTACCTATCGTGCTAGCACCCAGACAATTGCTCTCTTAAAAACAGGCGAGGGCAAAGGCAGTCTCGCACAATATACAGATTCGGAATCCTAGTAATATCAGACTTGAAAACTGGGATGCAAATTAACATATGTTACTATAACCCCTCCTCAAAAATTTATGCCACAGGGAATTAAAAAATACGATTAGAGCAGACTTCACAGCTTTGAGCCCAGCGCGTTCACAAAGTCACACTGGTCATCGTCACCCGCCCATTAGAACTTCCGGCACCTCTTAGCCCAACGATCCTTTGAATTTAACATCCAGGTTCTGATGTACATCCACCTTGGGGTACTCTCGTTCTAATCTTAATGACTTAACCACGCCTGGTTGGCGTTAGAAAGCCCTCCACCGACCGTTTTCCTTTTACGCATCGTGAGGGAGCCGCGAAACACGCCACAGCTTCATGTTCGGGCATATCTTCAAACCTACTAAAAACGCATCATAGCCGTTACTCGCCGCCTATGAAAGATCGCTTGCCCTATCTGTGAAGTACATGCGCCAAGTCACGCAGTATCCATCCACAGCTGCCCTTCGTCTCCCCCTTTCGGTTAAGATTCATCGATCCACCTGAACGGTTTGCGACAGAAGCGTCCGCGCTCTATATTGGCCGCCGACATAGGCTATTGCCGCTTACTCCACGACACAAAGTTCGAGTCGGCGTGATCCCCGCGCATGTGTGAACCAGAATATAATGAGTACTAGTTACTCTCATCATAACCGCCCCTAAAGGTAACAACAATTTTATTTAAATTGCCGTGAGAAAGGCACGCGCAAGCGTCCTACAGGCTGATACCCACTACGTACACCATCATCCGTTTGTAACAGCTTGAGTTCGCACGGATCTACGAAATCCGAGGTTTCTTACCCCACTACTGACGACCATCGGTCGGTATTGATTTTGCTTCGAACCCCATGTACTCCGCGTACGATTTTGGATGCAATGAACGCACTTGCCAGGCTACCATATACCGAACTCAAATCCCATCTATGTTTAGTGACCGCGCTCTAGGTTTCCAAAAGAACACGCCAATTTCAAATCCTTCGTGGCGCGTGTTCATCCTCTTCATCTACAGCTAAGCTCGTTTTCAATGTTCTCCTTCCCTCTCCACAAAGTGAGATTTATCATTTATGACTATCCACCCGTCTAATACCTGCAACGGTCTCACCGAGACTCCTTATGCCGGAAATCGCATTTCGGAAAATGTTGAAGTTCAGGTTTAGTCTCAGTGGGGGCAGTACATCGTTTATTAGTCTCCTCTCACGTACCTACACGGCTGCGAAGTCCATTCCGCCTAACATCCTAATCTGAGTAAACACATCTCAGTACACTTCCGATGCCTACCATCTTCATCCTTTTGCGCGAACGTTACCCTTCTGCATGGTAGCGCAATTTCCGCGTTGACTTCTTCATTATTTCCACATAGCATGCTGTGACTCTATGATATATTGAAATACAATAATCATTTCTTTACTAACGGTTATACTCGAGGAATAGATAATACCGCACACAGTTTCCAGGTCAAGTATCTTAAAAACGTAGAGGTGCGAATTACGGAAATCTTTCACAGGCAACGTTTGTATTTTAGCCCACTATTATCCAGACGATTTACCGTCGTATTGATTAGTAATCGTTTCCTCAAGTAGAGTATGTTACATATACGTACGGATCAATACTCGTATAGGGGTACCCACCGACCATAGCCTTTATTCATAAATTCAGACTGCCCTTAAGACGAACTAAATCTATACAAATCCGTTGAATTCTCTCGCCTCTATCCAACCTCAGCATATAATGCGACCAGCTTCTCTTTTCCCGACAGCAGTTGACGTAAGATGGCCACGACAAGTCGCCACGCCCCGTATGACACCTTTTGCGGTGTTTCGCACTCAGGTGAGTCAATCTCTCGTGCATCACCTGTCTCGCCTGCCCGCATTATTTTGTGAGCGCACTCAGCCAACAGGTTTGCGTCGCTCTGGTACGCGTCTCATGTCACTACCATCCCTCGTGAACCAATCGTGTTTACAGACATGAGCTCTGGTGCATAAGCTTACCACTACACTAATGCTGTATGTAATCACAGGCATCGAACATAAACATAACTTCGATTCCAGTACAGATCCACTACCGTATATCCCTTATGTCGAAACGATTTAGATATGACTCAGTGTAGACGTCGCACCTTTGCTTGTAGGTAGCCTCCTTCTTCACTTCCGGTAATCACCGCTAATAAGAAGAGGACGCAAGTCACTTTGCGCCCACCCAATACTTCGAAGATTGTCCATAAACACTTGTTTGATCCTTCTGTCCACAATACGTAGCCTTCTACGCAGAACCTAATGTGATATACTGATCTATGCCAGCCCCATCAAGCTCGCCACAGCTCATCCTTTTAAAGAATCCCCGTTTGGTCTTCACGACTACAAATCGCGCCTCATTCGATGTCTCACGAAGTGGGATATGGTTACCGTCACAGTCTTCACGAAAGATCGGATTTCGATCTGTTCTATTTATTTTAGAAATTTCTGATGCAAACTAGTCGGGGCTACGACCATTTAGTACTGGAGACAGCTCGAGAACCTCGGGAATCAGACTCTTCCGAATAGTGGTGCTTCAGTACGCCGTCATCGTGTACCCCACCTCACGACCCCTAACTCGTCTTCAAAGCACCTGCAGTTGCCTCACCCAAATCTCGTCCCGTTCTGCACATCTCGCAGCTGCAGCACACGGAATCCGAAATCTCTGTATCAGCTCTTATCGTTTGGTGCCACCTCGCACCCGGCCCCTATGGCGGCTAGCATCATAATAGTGATCACGGGCTTTATCCATCTATCCATGAGAATGACACATATCTCCTAATTATTACTGCCATTTGGGACTGTAGACGCATCGAGCTGCTAGTGATTGCACCATCTGTGTAGTGTAGAGCCCTAGGTATCCCTATTTTTCATCCAGCGCCCTCCAGATTAAGTACGAACATCCTCATTCGCTCTGTCTAGCATAATCTATAGTTGCCTGATATTTTTGAGCTAGAACTATCTCGGTTCACACATAAACTTACGCCGTCATGACACACCTGCTCGCAAACCTCCTTGCTCACCCGGATTCTAGACTGGTCTCAGGCCTAAGCGACAGTTGGTGAACATATGTTGTCAAATTCATCCTGCTCAGGTGCTCGCATAATCCCACCACGTCGCCTTAGCGGAGCCGGCCATGGTCTTCCAGACCCGGCAAATTCTACTACAGACCGTCATTACACCCCTACGTTGTGACTAGTCTCCTTTGGTTTGGGCACTCCTAGCCGCAAGATCTTTATCGATTAACCTGCTCTATGGCCCAGTCATAATTCCCATTCCCCCATTTCACCTCCAAAGTGCAGCTGCAGCTAGCATATATCCTTCGCCTTAGCCTTTTTCCCACACTGTAGCCAATACTACCTACCCCGTGGCAGCTAAGGTGCAGCGACGAACCTTGTGGCCCCATGTATAGGGTACAAACCCTAACCCTAGCTATTATCACGGGGAAATTTCAGCCAAACTCAGTTCACGGCTACATCTGTTAGAGCCCCTTCGTAGCAATTTTCTTCAGGACGTTGGGCATTCGTTCCCGCTGAGTCGGACTCTGCCCACGTGTTATGTCTGAGACGTGCGCAATTTCCTCGTACCTTACTCCATGACTTCGCACGACGGAACCTACGATTTGCACATTTGGAAGGGCCGCACACCACCGATCTTTACTCATATCCTCTCTCTTCTCCTCTTAAAGTGCTTGCCAACTAAAGGACTCCCCCACAAGTCTTGGAATTTTTCAGACTCTCGGCATCGCATGTCTTCCGCCATGCACGAGTCCAGACTTCTCCTCCAATTCTAGCTTACTCGGCGATCGACGTTACACTATCTTCTCACCATTGCATACTTCTTCTGTAACCCCCGCAATGACATCCCACCTCTAATATTTAGAGAGTATTGAGAAATTAATAACTGTTATCTATCTTCCTGAGGGTATGCGGAATTTCCATGGGAGCTAGCTACCTTGAGAGCAAAAGAGTCCAAAAAGTAACCAATGCTCTCTTATGAGCACAGAAGCTCTTACAAGGCGGAGACGTTATAGAAATGCGCTGACTGTATTCACTAATACTAATGTAATATTAATCTGTCAAAAGGGAGCCCCGTCCAACTCACGATGACACAGGCTTTTCTTCCTCAGCAAAAAAGTTTCTTAGAGTGTTTGACAGCAGTCATCTAAATTTCTCTGTATCTCAGGAAGAAAAACGGCTAAAACTTTCCGAAAAAAAAAAAAAAGTTCTTAGAGTGTTAAATATTTCTTCTGTAGTCCTCAAGCAATCAAAACAACATAAATTCAGAAATAAACAGAAGGGATCTGTGAGCTACTGCTACGAGTGAATACCCGCTTCGAAAATAAATTTAAATAAGTCAGAAAACAGAACGTTGACGAGGAAAAATGTCTTAATTTGATAAGTGCGGTATGGACCACACCCCCAAGATGAAGTAATATACCAAATAGAAGGGCTGGTGAATGCTAGAAGAAAAACAACAAAGTATTGTTTCGTTGTTTCAGATGGTGAGAAGGATGGATACCAGTAGTTGTAAACACAGCTATACCCCTCCTCCTTTTGGAACAGGACGGTTAAAAAAAAAATGGGCTACCAACTTCAATCAAAACAAAGACATAAGAACAAGAGATTATGATTAGGAGCTTAGATATCCAGTAAGCTTCAGGACTGTATATAATGCAGTTATCTTCTCTTGATGTCTCGGTGACCTTGATTGTCTCTACGCACCTTTGAACACGTGAAACAAAATATCATCAACTTTTCAGACGTCATCAAAAAAACCAGACACTTCGTTATCGGTTTCAGCCCTAGATGTTTTTTAAACACATAACCTAAATCTGCCTTACAATGTTTAGATTTTATTATAGATTCTGCAAAATATCCTGATTTCTAAAAATATTCAATAAACTTATGTTGCAAGTGACTAAGATACAAATCACTCATTTGTGAGGGACTCATCACCTTAAAAAAGCAGGCTCTCCTAACTCCCCGAACATACATTATGTAGACTGCAATTCACATCCCACTACTCTTCTAAGCACCCTGGAAAAAGCCCGACTTTTACACATAGTGATCTAACTGACACATCATCCTTACTCCAGGAACATCCCCAACATATATACTGCAGGGTCAGGAAATTTCGCTGAGTCAAAAGTTGTTTCCACGAACTGTTCCCCAGTTCACGGTGGCCGGAAAAAGCCTCTTGGACCTAATCTTGTAAACACTTAATACATACCTAACTGTAAATATTTATGAAGATTTCAAGAATTGTTTAAGTATTAGTACTTAACACACAAGACCCAATGCAAAACTTACAAAGAGAAAGCAATTATGTACGGCCATAACGTGTTACTTGTGAATAACTTCACATCAACTAATACGACTAGTCGATCAAAGGGTTCTTGTTGGTACCTTTCTACAATTTAATAACATATAGTCACCAATTTGATGTTCTTTCTCTTTAGTATCTCCTTTTTTTCACCCTATATCGAATTTGGACATGCACTGACAGTCAAAATGTGGATGAAAATCGATAGAGAGACAAGGTCCTGAACATCGGTGATCCCCATCACTTTCATTAATCCATTATCTTTACTGAAATTGGGATGTTGGAAAAAAAATGTACTTCGCATTTGAGTTTAAACTACAGCATCTAAGGATTGCTGGTGTCTTGACTGAGCCCAAAATTTAGAATCTTTATAAATAATACATTTTTTAAAATGGATTTTAATTTTTTTTTTTTTTTATTCTTGGTCAATTTTGAATCAGACTTCAAATTCTTCAAACGAAAATCCAAACAGCTACATTTCTGCCTCTTGACAACAACACAATAATGAAGTTCTACCCCCCCCCACCCCCCCCCCCCCCCCTCTCCTTAATCAATTACTGAACATCATTTCCTGATGGTTCCCAAACTAGAGGAGTGGACACTTGGACTGACTCCACCAGGTCACTGATATACACGAATTGATTTCCGTCCTGATAATCTGATATATTGTATGGTCACGTTATTGTGACGGCCTCCTTCGCGAAGGGATTCGCGTTTCTTAAGGAGCCTGAGTCTATATAGGGCTACCTCTGAGTTAATTCATAATTTTGCATGTCCATCTCTGTGTATACAAAACACCTGTTTTATATGATTTCCAGACAAGATCAGAGAAGTCATTATGGAAAAAAGCTTGCACAGCATATTCCAACAAACACTGCTAGCATATTACGCCACACAATGAATTGATTTCAATTGTCATATATTGAACACTTATTTAACATCAGCTATTGATAAACTCTCTCTCGTCTCTCTCTCCTCTCTCTCTCTCTCTCCTCTCTCTGCTCTCTCTCTCTCGCTCTCTCTCTCCTCTCTCTCTCTCTCTCTCTCTCCTAAAAATGGCACTTTTTAGCGAGACCCTTTCAAGTACACCTTGAATAAACATTGAACAAATGCAAACTTCAAACAAAATTCAATTTTAGTTTTAAAACTATTCAAAATTGAAAAGCTCTGTCAACAAAATGTATTATCAATAAATTAAACAGAGCATTAATACAGTTAACCTGCAAAGTGGGGGGAAAAAACTGTGCCAAAATTATATCCATAGAATAAACAATTACAGAGTCTTGCTTGTATAGCTGACTAAGACCTCAGTTGATTATACAGGCCAGGGCTGGTTACATCATAATTGTGTTGTTTAAATTCAAATCCAGCATATCTGACTAAACAAAGATTTACTATCAATGCCCCTGCAAGATAATCAAGAATAATTCTTGAACTATGAAGGAAAATTCATGGATTATATATATTCCTGAATAAGCTCATGAATAATTCATGAAGATGATATGAACTGGACATTTTGAAGTTAAAAATCTGTTAGTACAATTGTACCTCATAATTTCAATGGACTATTTCGTGCTTTGATAATGGTATCAAGTATACTTTAACNATTTTGAAGTTAAAAATCTGTTAGTACAATTTTCAATGGACTATTTTGTGCTTTGATAATGGTATCAAGTATACTTCAAAGCCTTTAAAACTGGCTGGTATGTTCCAATATTAAATTCACATACTTATCCTTCATGTACAAGAAATGTAGGAAGAATTCTCTATGCGCCCCTTAATGGCCTTGACATTTGCCCTGTTTAAATGTATCCTTTGACCTTTTGACCTGAAAATCAGCTGAGAGCCATCCAATGGTTTTGCTCAATCTGTGTATGAAGTTTCATGACTGTCAAGCAAAAGGGCTCTCAAGATTTCTCGATATTTCTCAGCGGGTCAGCTGATCACTACTCACCCACATTATTATACTGACATTTCACAGAGCAATAATTGCTCCACTTTACTGAAAATGCAGCAAAGCTGTACATAAATCATATTCTGCCTAAAATTCATTTTTCATCAACTTCAAATGTTTTTGGCAGTACATAACTTTTGTTTCATTTTTGTTCCATAGAATATCGTAATTTAAAAGATTATTTTGTACTAAAGAGCCCTGGCCCATGGCTGTCTGTTAATATGGAGGACTTAGATCATAGACAAGGCTTTGGTTTTGATACGGAAATGGTGATCCATGTTGTAATAATTACAGACAATTCAGAAAAATGACAGAGGCAATACATTGAATACACAGAAAACTTTTTATCATGAAATGAAATAGAAAACCAATGTGTTAATAGTTTTCACATACAGAAATTGAACAGATGATGTACAAACAAATATTTGACAATCCAAATCAAAATATCAGGGCCCCAGAGTAATATCTGTTGTGTAAAGTACATATATGTTTAAATATAAAAGTTACGACTGATTACTGTTCATAATTAACTTAAAATCCTGATGTCTCTGTTCATTCATTTAGATATCATCGACACAGCATGTCGAATACATCTAAATAAAGCCGATAAAATGCAATATTCCATAAACAGCGATATTAAACGAGAGATTAAAGCCTCCCTGCCACCGGTCTTAATGCAGTCTGAGAGATGATATCTTCGGACAGTCTCAGTCTTTCCGGAGTTTTAATCTCCATTTATACACTTAAAGCGAGCCTCCCCGCTTTATTTGAATGCACCGAGCCATTGAAGATAAAGATGCAGAGATCTTCACTGTTCGTGACCTAGTTTTACACCCGACAGCCGAGAAGGACCCTAAAACACACACCTCCTTTTTAATATAATATTGTGTTAGTGATCTCAAATCCGTTAAATGGCATAAATCTATAATAAATGCCTTCATTCACTGTTTTTATAGCTTTTTAATTCACGTACTCAATCTGAAGGAGGATTACCCGAAATACAATTAAAAGTACACCAAGTAGTCTCTTCATGCTACCGAAGATCAGTGCCTAAAAATAGGCCCACACGTCATCATCAATTTACTGTAAAAAACATTACCCCCTAATTTGTTTGATTGTTTTGGTTTTTTTTTATGGGGGGGGGGGAGGTCATATAAAAGATTTGCATTCCTGTTATCTTAAAGTTATTTATCACAGAGCAATGTACTGTTGTCCCTCGGTCCATAACACGGGTTCGGAACAAAAACGATATGACGTCGAGCTGAGGTTCATAAGTAATGCAAATTGGTAGGTCATTCACGGGGTAATCCAATCTAAATACTGCACATCAGCTTCGAAACTGTAAATTTTGATGGGTAAAGCATTGTTTTAGTCACCGAGGTTATTCAAGAGCATTTTGTGTCTTTTATGAAAGTGAATAAAGTTGGACGAAATTTCCAGCTCTCTTTCACAACCGTGCTTTGCACAAAGAGACGTCACAATCGATTTAAAAGACGTCAAACAATAAACCAACAAGGCGGAATAAAAAAAGCGAAAAATCTCGGATTGTGAAATAGAAAGTAATCAAAATATGCCTTTAATGATCATCTGTGTGATAAAATAGAATCTTAACTCGTACACTTATGGCATATGAAATTTATTGATTCGTTACCCCGCGAGGTTTAAAAATATTCCCTCGCCAAGGTCTCGGGAAAATATTAATCCGGTAACATCTCTTTCATAATGTCTATTATGCCCATAAGAGCACTCTTCAAGGATCCTTCTCTTATTTATATGATGGGTTATCGATTTTCAGCTTTCGTTTTTGATTTTGAAAGTTGAAGAAGTCATGTGGTCCCCCCATTCTACAGTCCCCACCCCCACAAACGCTGATCGATGTGGACACTTCTAGGCATTGTCTCTCATACATCATTTAGAACAAGAAAGCTAGTGTAATGAGCATTCCCAACCTAATGAAAATCATCTCACCTCCAAATCTTTAATAAAAACAAAAAATTGGATGTATGGGTTGATGTAATATAGTTGAACCTCGTTATCTCAAACACAATGGGACCAAAAAAACAGTTCGAGATATCTGTAGATTCGAGATATCAAGGGTAAAAATACTTAGAAAATAGGTGGCTGGGACCTTTGACATAGCCATGGTATTCAAGATATCAGTGTTTGAGATACTGAAGTTCAACTGCATGTATATAAATTTTGTGCTTATAATACCATGACTGTAATAAGTACTAAGTACAAAATACATGTATAAAATTCCCTAAAAGAATAAAGGACTTTTTTCTAAATTTTCTAATTTTAAAATAACATTAACCCACCCCCTTCCCGTATCAATTTCTCCACTGTTTGGACTTAAATGAGAAAATCAATGATTTAAATCACATTCCAATGCAGTAAATTGGCATGATGCCTCCGGATGTCCACAGTGTCACGGGGAAGGGCGTTAATTGCCAAAAGGACTAACGCATGTGAAATTTGAAAAGTCTACCACTTGCCATTCAAGTTATGGCAAATGTTATAGTTTTTGAAAAGTAGGTCAACGATTCAAGGTCAAGTCAGGAGATCAAAAATGTTGGTACCAGTGGAAAAGAAGCTTGTCAAAAGGAATACACATGTGTAATACGAAAGTCCCTATTACATACCATTCAAAAAGTTACGGCCAACTGTTTTTTGAAAAGTAGGTTCAAGGTCAGAAGTCAAAATTTTTGTTACCAGTAAAAGGGCTTGTCGTAGGAACACACGATGTGTAATATGAACTCCTCTCACTCATTTCAAAATTTATGGCCTATATTAAAGCTTTTGAAAAAGTAGATCAACCTTCAAGGTCAAGAGATAAAAAAAAATTGGTACCAGTGAAGGGCGCCCTTCGTCAATAAGGAATATATAACATGTGAATATATGAAAATCCTAATCACTTACCAAGTCCAAAAGTTATGTTAACAGTGTTTTGAAAAGTTGGGTCAAAGGTCTAGGTTTTAAAAATTTTGTACCAGTAGAAAGGGAACACACTGTGTAATATGAAAGACCCAATCACTTGCCATCTCTCAAAGTTATGGCGCCAATGTAAAGTTTTTGCGGACAAAGCAGAACAAACGGACATTAACCAAAAAACCCTCTTTTGATATACGCCCGAATCGAAGATTCCGGGGGCAGTAAAAATCAAGCAATGGACTGACGTTAAACGCCCAACAGAGTTCTTCATGATATAATTTATGACCTTGACTGGGTACCTCTGGTTAGATTTTAAAATGTGTGTCACCTGGGACTACACATATATTTTTTTCTAAACAGACAAACATGTTACAACCCACATTTACTTAAAATTGGAAACAAAAAAGTTCTATAGCACTGAAGCAATTTAGAAAGCGTTTTGAAATAAATTACGTTGAGAGTTTTTTTTAAGGTAACACTTCATTCAATATTGTAATGCTATTACAAACAGGTCCCCTCCAACTTACATGTTGATGACTGTAAAGTTGGTTATTTATGTGTGGTGGGAAATTGCACTGGTTAACATTCAGAAACAAAACAATGGAGAGAAAAGCCATTACTTCACTCTTAATTTCCATCTCTAAAAATACTTTAAGCAAAATTAAATTTAAGATTTTATTTTCTTTTCAACAGAATTTCAATTTTTCGCAGATAGGTGTCCAAAAGTTTATTTTTTTCCACTCCCACGTAATTAAAAAGGTTTAATTCACAAAACACCTTGGGGATGTGAACTAGACATATATAAGGACCTACCATTAACATTTTAATTGAAATGTAAGCCTATTAATTTGCACGGGATCAATTATTGTTGTAATTAGATTTGCAATTCAGAGATCAGCGCAATAACGCGTCACTAGCTAATTACGCATCCTGACCGGATGATTAAATCATGCTTTTATTGTAGTAACGACCAAGGTCGGGAGGGCTGGGAGACTTATATGAATAACGAGGGTGGAGAACATATGATGTATTTGAGAACACTATATGGGAAACATCGAGATTGGAATTAGAGAGTTATTGTATTATACTTTGGTCATGCGTTTTGTCAAATGAATATAATCAATTATAAATCAGGGAACACATGACAATCTTTCATCATCTTCTTTATATAAAAAATTAAGTACGATAAAAGACCTTATTTAGATGGAAAAAAGTTAGGGCACATTCTAAAAAAAGACAACACTGCCAAACACGCATCTCCATCGTCTAGGTAGCCTTAATATACACAACATCAACAAGAGAAACCTAAAATAAGTGCACTTGCCTGTGGGGTATAAGAGCAACGCTCGAAAAAACGCTTGTCTATCATGGAAAACTATTTTAGACCCAAATGGATCACGACAAGAATACTTCACCTTAGAGATCACGACAGTGCGTACCCCTCTCTCTATCACAAAATATTCAACCTTAAGAACCCACTGAAATTCGGTAACTCAGTTATTTGCTTTTACTTCAATTAGTTATGGTTATCGACAAGGTAATCTCGACTGTTTCAAATATATATGATTGTGAGAAAGTGTTCAAGCAGTTGACAATAACAGTGTACTTATTTACATTGATTCAGAGATTCTATGTACACAATGTCCACAACATCAACTAAGAAGCCAAGCACGAGGTGGCGAATTAACTTGGTAAGCTAAACGACCATCAGACTTGAATTAGATGTTTACGACCTTGATAAGACGCGCTCCCATGCGGTAGGGGCCCCATCCCTCACAAGGAGCAACAGAGGTCGGAGTTATTGACTTATTGGGCACCAGAAGCATCAAAACCGAGGAATGTAATAAATTAAGTGTTGTCATGCTTGATGAGGTCCTCATAATACACTCTCAACAAAAATGGGAACACCTACAGAGGACAGGTCTAGTGTTTGGGCGCAGGTACACGTTGAGGTAGAAGGTGATTCCCCTCCCATAATAGCACCACTTCAACTATACATGGACAGGACCTCAGAGATATTAGTGTCCTTCTCATTGATTGAGTTGTCCTCTGGAGGCTAAAAACATTGGGGCCGCCATGAACAGCAGACATATATTGATGGGAGACCTCATAGAATTAGTGGTCTATCCATATACAGACAACAGCTTAGCAGAGCATACAAGGACGCTTGAACATAATGCTGGAGGGCACCTTATCAGTAGAATTAGCTCAGTATTTCATCTGGGTGATAAGAGGTCAGGCGGTCACTAAAGAAAGGAGAAGACCTCAACAAAATGGATATCCAGAACTCTTAGATTGACAGTTACACTGATTACCACAGCAACCTACTATGAGACTCGCAGGAGTGTCCTAGTGTCAAACACCGTATACAAACATTCACTCGTGTAACAACACGCTGAGAGAAGATTAAAAGTTTAAATACTCTTTGTATCTCCGAGGTTCCTGAGTGCACCCTAAATGATAGACAGGCAGCCTAAACTAATAAGATGGGGACAAAGGACAGAGGCACCATTACTACGCATTCATCAGAGAATTAAGGTGGTGTCCTAGGATACAATATATGCAGGACCACCTAACCTTAGACATGGAGCATTCATCAGATATAGGAGCACATCGAGTGGTATATCCTATCGTATGTGTTTTTCACCCTTGATGTAAGTCCTCATAAGTACAAACTCAACATATGGACACCTCACAATTCTAAATTAGTGGTTTGATCCATATTAGATCATACCTCAGACTAGAAGATACACCGCGACTAGATAAAACCATTTGTTTATATGAAACACTACTAGAATGTAGATAAAATCTGATGTTTAACACTTTAATTAAGGCTTTAAAAAGACAAGATAAACATTAGTCATGTCCCTCCAACCTGTACTGGGGGACTAGGGAACTAATTTCTGTAACATAATGATTGGTCGATCAATTGTAATCTAAACTCAGTAAGGTTAAAACAACCATGTATGATGATCAATTACCCAGAACAATTCAATTACTGGTTAGAATCATTTATGAAATTTGTGGGGGGCCAATGTTCGTGGTAACCAAACACTTTAGCTGGTGTCATGGGGATGTAATTAAATAATGCAAATAGGGCATAATATTTATTAAGATTAAAAGGAAAATAAAACATGGTGTCAGTGGGGAACGTAAATTGTGGTAAGGGTGAACCACAAAAATCATGAACATTGATCCCCAGACATGATGATTCCACAGTATACCTAGCTGAAAAACTTAACTTATCAATCGCTACAAGGCTTAAAAATACTTGTTTTTATTTGCTTTGGATAAAGTAAGCTTTCACTCGATAGACAAAAAAACCAATGAATATTAGACTGTAAGTTGAAACTGGAGGCCATAATCATCACATTTTATAAAAAGGACTAAAAAGACTTGATTACAAACTGATTGTTGTAAAATACTTTCGGAGTTAAAACTTGAAATTGCAAAAAATGCTGAAACAAAAAAGTCTCTGTGCAAACAGCCACAGAATGCAACATAAGTGTTGAAAAAATGAAAGCAAAGTGTCATAATCCCAACTCTTGCAGAGTATTAATTGTCTTCATTCAGATTGGCATCGGAATGTGAGAGTTATAAATCTAATTAGTGTGTCGGGCTTGTTGGTCTGGACGGGGTGGTAGCATTATTGATTCCATCGAGAAGCAGGTGAGAAAAGTTACCTGCCATTTACATCTACCTCCTCAGCCAAGTTCATTAGTTCTAATAATCACATATCTCAGGTGTTACAAATAAACGCCATTAAAGATTAGCAAGGTAAGTTGTGGCTACTTTTCAAATTTGCCTTTCTAGACTAATTTGATGTGCATTTAAGCTGAGAAGCACTTCTGATTAAGTTGTCATCAAAGTTGTGTTTAAATGTTCATTTACGTGGGTCATGGTGTGGCTAAGTTGTGAGCCCGATCAACCTCGTGCACGGGGTAGTCATGCTTTGAACCCCGTGCTGCGGCACCGGCCCGCGTCAAAACTTAAGACACCAAATAAGTAGTAATTGCTCCTTCGCAGAGCTCGGCATTCAGAAGTGAGAATCAGGGTCTTTCGGGTGTGACCTTAAAAACGGAGGTCCGTGGTCGCAGCATGTTGTCGCACGACAAAGATACCGCTCACTGCTAATAGCCATGAGTGCTAAGCATGAGTCTTAAATTGACAATGGTGACGTCTCCAAAATAGAGTGAAAATATTCTCAACGGGACGAATAACAAAACAAGTAAATCGAATCAATTATTACACGTGTGGCATCTGCGAACGCCTGATACTCCCCTTTGGACCACCAATTTTAAAAATATGAATCTCTAACCAATCCCAGATACTGAGAACACAGAACAATATAAATCTCTACCATCTCAGATACTGGAATATACAGACAATATAATCTCTACATCCAGATACTGGAGACACGAACAATATAATCTCTAACCATCCCAGATACGGAGACATACCAGACACCTGACTGGTTCCAAATGAACTTAGTTTTTGTGTCAAGACAAGTTCAAGGTCATCATTTTTTTTTTATATTTATACATCAAATATCGACGGCCTTAAAAATTCGCATTATATCACATATATTAATTGTATACATACTTGTAGGCGTATTAAATATTTTTTCTAAATTGTATGTAAACACTGAGTAAGAGCATACCTCAGTCTGTTTGAGGAGCAGAGCCAATGTAAACAAGATATGAAGCAGACCAAATTCCCAGTAATAAAGATAGGCCTTATTATATTGATCATTTATTCAATCCCATTTCTACTGCTTAGAATTTTTTGAACATTTTTCATATAAAAACAGTGCTATATCACGGTGCATAATGATATAAAACTGAAGTGGGTTATCAGATCATATTAAAAAGAAAAATTTATTTGCTCAAAGTTTTCCCTAAAATAATGATTTGGAGTCGAGCATCTAAAATGGCCTCACGAGATTTAGTAAGTTCAAAATATCATGCAGTATCATTATACTTTGTTACTTCTGCCAGTTACGACTTATTCCTGTAAGTAGTTTTTGACATCTTGACTTGGTATGATTTTGTTCTACTGGAGACAAAAGTTAGTACTTTAAGATTTTCAAGAGAGGACACAAAAGTTGTATTTTACTCTGCATGCTGTTGATTTGTACTGAAAATATAGTCCCCAATACTTTACTATGTTGTTGATTACTCAAAGATATAGTCCCCAATATTTTACTATGCTGTTGATTACTCAAAGATATAGTCCCTGATATTTTACTCTGCTGTTGATTACTACTGAAAATATAGTCCCTGATATTTTACTATGCTGTTGATTACTACTGAAAATTTTACTCTGCAGTTGATTTTTACTGAAAATATTGACCCTGATATTTTACTCCGCTGTTGATTTCTACTGAAAATATAGTCCCTGATATTTTACTCTGCAGTTGATTTCTACTGAAAATATAGTCCCCAATTCTAAGTGCCCAAGACCCAAGTTTAGGTGCTTAAATACGACAACGGTAAGCAAGAACAAGTAACAGCCGGGGCTCCATGACCTACAGATTCTACAACTGAAGAAGATACCAGCACACATGGTGAACATCTTTCCATGTGTCTGAAGGAGGACAAAAATCCACGCTGATAACATGATACTGACAGAACACACACACAAACATATCGTATCCCATATTCCAGAACAAACTATACATTTCTGAGACTGAATTTGGGAGATAAAGAGGAAGACACACCTGGTCACGGATGACTGATTGGACAGGTGACAGTAACGGTACACCTGTAATTCATAAATCAGCCAACCATGACCAGAGCCTGTAGTCACATGATGAATCTGTAAAAGTGCAGTTCATGCTTCTGACCATTGTTTTAAAAAAAAACGTCGTAAATTTCTCATCCATCAAAATACGACATTTATACGTAACATTTCTAACAATCTGAATTTAATGACGATGATTTTCTTTTTGCCCACGAGGCACTTTACCACAACTAACTGTTGATAGAGTTAGGCTGTTTCTAATAATACACACAAATAAAAAGGTAATGGAATAACTTAGTAATCCTAAACAGCTTAGAGCAAATTAGTTAGTTTTTTTTTTTAATGTTTTTAAAAATTTGTTTCTTCCGTGATTCTGCTGCGATTTGATAGTAATGAATATCTTATGGAAACTAAAGATCGGGGCTCCCAGGGGAAAAATCACTGAAACACACCTGTTAAAACCCATCATCAAATTTCTTGTTTAAGAGTGCATTTTAGTAATAATTTATCATGTACAACAAAGTTGTCTAAAAACGGGAACATGCCAATCAAAGATGGATTCCCTGTTTACGGTGTCGGGAGAGTTTTGATTGTAAAATGTAAACATCGCCCACCTAAACACAATAGCTGTCCCGTTTACTGATGCAGCCCAAATTCTGAGTATCATATTATAAATATCCCAAGCATACGTGATACCACTCGCTATAAACTTTTTTTCAGCAGACTCTAGCGATCTCCAGTATCACACCCAAACATGCTCACTTTATCAAACACAAAAGTTAATTTCCTTACTGACAGCAAATCTCACTTAAATCAATCTATTGTCTATCTAATAGATAAATTCAATTTTTGTACAGCTCTGAGTTATTCTTAGAATTATATGTTTGTGCTCCAGCTCCCCATTGAAAGTGTTCCAAACTCACACCCCCCCCCCCCCCGTTCCCCTTAATGTACTGCATGGTATGAAAGCATTGATGAGGAACATAGATATTATAACGTGCACTTCGTGCATTAAGGGAAAATGTGGAGAAATGAGTCAATGCCATTGTTGCATGATGATGCCGAAGAGTAAAGTGAAAACATTCCTATTGTATATGAAAAAAAGAAAAAAACCCTATAAAACACTCTTCTTTAAGGTGTACACTCCTTTCACTGTGAACACATTAATACACTGTAGAATCATCAGAATGGGGTGGTGGAGTCCACTGGAGTGGGGTGGGATAAGGCGTTATTTAAATCTCAATCTGTACCCCTATACCAAGAATTTCAAACCACAATGAAATATACAATCTATAAATATTTTAAAGCAAAGATCACAATATCCAACCAAATTTTATCTCCCAAAAAAAACGCCTGATAAAATCATAGTAAATTTGCCCCCACGCCCCTCCAACCCCCCCACCCCCTTCCTCATCCCCATGAATTTATGATTCCTTAGTACATAAAGATGTTCAATGGATAGTAAGAGAGAATTTAGTCTTGGATTAAATGTTCTTGCTGAAATTAGAAATTGAATGTTTCCATGGATTTTCCCATTTGCACAATTCACAAGACACTTTTTATCTGTGTAATGAACTTACAATGTGTATATGCTGTCAATGCTTCACATCTCTGTACGCTTACTCCTGTATACTGACCATTGTCTGACCTTAAGTGAACCTTACCTTCTGATCAAAGTCTACTGGTGTGAGGTGAAAGTCGTACAGCGGAACAAAATATCCCTCCAGGAGCCCCATCAACAACACCAAGTGTACGCCATCGTGGAACTGAAAACAAGGACAACAGAGTTACCTCCCTTCATATCACACTCTGCACATCACAAAATGCTTCTGTGTTTTATTTCAAAATTTACTGTCGATAAGTATATTTTAAAAAAAATCTTTTCCCCATGCATTGCATGAAGATGCATTCTGTATGAATTTGTGCTAATGACCTTTTTATTTCACTTTCAGTAAAAACCCACTTCTACTCCTATTACATTGGAAGATAGAGTGCTTCATATAAAAAAACAAACAAAATAAATATCTTATCAATGGGGCGAGGAACAAGCAAATGATTTTTGAAAATAAAATCAATCCATACTTTGTCTCCACTTTTCTTGTTTCATTCTCACAGATAAGTATTACATGGAGTGTTTGCTTTGAATCAGAGCAATAATTATTTGATACATTCCTCTTTATGCGTAGTCTAGCTGGACATTCTGATATCCAGGAAACGTATTATCTGACATAACACACATACAGATCTTATCTTCTTATCCGTAATCTGATAATTCAGCAGTCTTCACGGAAACTTTTTTTTAAATACATGCCCTTTGGGCAGACATTTCCATCAATTTTCCCTGCCCGAACAAAAATTAACATGCCCGAAAATAAAATACAGGAAAAGACAGGAGATAGTTTTTAAATCTTATAACACTATTGTGACGTTCAT
>CAJDSM010029204.1:6575-11575 GCA_903981925.1 Ostrea lurida
CAACTGGAATGGGATATGTGACCTTTGACCTTGAAAATAGGTCAAAGGTCAAGGTCACCAATTTTTGTATGTAATTATCACTTTTCATGTCATCTTGAAAGCTTTCAATTCATTGAAAAACTTGAAAAGGTGGAAAGACCTCTAATTGTTCGCGAACAATTAGGATCACTAGTTATGTCTTCCACCTTTCTGTGAAGACCTTTTGATATTGTTCTGTTTATTATTATTATTATTATTCTTCTTTCTTTTCTTTCCGCCAAAATCAAATTTGACGCCTTTAGACTTATCGTAAACAATGTAAACCACTATTTCGACATCTCGAAAGATCTTCAGATTTCACCCTGCGTACTTGAACTTTGACCTTTCGCGAACTTATTGGACTTTTCGCAAAAAACCATTGTTATCGCTATAATATCAGAAACCGTACACTATATTGATATGAAATCTTCACTAAATTATTGTTTAATCAAGCTGAAAAGACTATGAGTACTTTCGGGAATCCGTGATCCGTTAAGGAGTTATTGCCCCTGAAAGTTTAGAATTTTTACGCAAAAATTCAAAACTTCAAAATTATAAATCATGAGAGACGGAACAAACTGGAATGGGATACTTGACTTTGACCTTGAAAATCAGGTCAAGGTCAAAGGTCAAGGTCATCTAAAATCTTAGAAAAAATGCATTTTTCACACCGTCTTAACCTTAATAGATAATGTTAAGATATGATAACTATAAGTAGTCGCATAGAACTAAATTTGATGTTTTACATTACGACTTGAACTTTGACCTTTTGTCGGTTATGGTAGCTTGCGCAAAATCCATTGTTATCACTATAAATAGAAACCGTACAATATATTGATATGAAATTTTCACTAAATCTATTGGCTAATCAAGGTGAATAAACTGTGAGTAATTTTCGTGAATCCTAGATCCCTTAAGGAGTTATTGCCCCTGAAATGTTAAATATGACGTAAAAATTCAAACTTCAATATTATAAACCGTAGAGAGACGGAACAAACTGGAATGGGATATATGACCTTTGACCTTTAAAATAAGGTCAAGGTCAAAGGTCAAGGTCACCTACAATCTTGAAAAATATGCAATTTTCACACTGTCTACACCTTAAAAGATACTCTAAAGATCTGATATGCATAAGGAGTCAAATTGAATTCTTTTAATATATAACATTACGGCTTTGAACTTTGACCTTTGTCGGAGTTACAGTAACCTGCTAAAAACCATTGTTATCAATGTAATCCGAAACCGCACAACTTATTGAATGAAATCTTCAGTAAATATATGGCTACTTGACGTGAATTGACTCGGACAATGTTGGAAATCCGTCAACCCTTAAGAAGTTATTGCCCTGAAAGTTTACGATATTACGTAAAAATTCAAATCTTCAATATATAAACCGTAGAGAGACGAAACAAACTGGAATGGGATACTTGACCTTTGACCTTGAAATGAAGGTCAAGGTCAAATGTCAAGGTCACGTAAAATCTGGGAAAATATGCATTTTTGACACTGTCTTAACTTTAAAAGATAATTTTCAGATACGATACGCGTAGTAGTCACATTGAAAACAATTTGGGTGTACTACATCACAAATTTAAACTTTCTCGTTTTTAGGATTTACATATCTTGTGCAAAAAGCATTGTTCAGAAAAATCATAAACGTCATCATCACTACATTAGCTAATCAAGTGAATTGACTTTTGGTAACTTTCCGGAATCCGTTGATCCTTAGAGTTATTGCCCCTGAAATTGTAAATTTAAACTCAAACTATAAATCGTAGAGAGACGGAACAAACTGGAATGGGATATGTGACCTTTGACCTTGAAAAATAGGTCAAAGGTCAAGGTCACCATTTTTTGTATGTAAATTATCACTTTTCATGTCATCTTGAAAGCTTTCAATTCATTGAAAAATTTGAAAAGGTGGAAAGACCTCTAATTGTTCGCGAACAATTAGGATCACTAGTTATTAGTCTTTCACTTTCTGTAACTTTATCTTGTTCTTTATTATATTCTTCTTCTTTCTTCGCCAAAATCAAATTTGACGCCTTTAGACTTATCGTAAAACAATGTAAACCACTATATTCGACATCTCGAAAGATCTTCAGATTTCACCCTGCGTACTTGAACTTTGACCTTTCGCGAACTTATTGGACTTTTCGCAAAAACCATTGTTATGCTATAAATCAGAAACCGTAACATATTTGATATGAAATCTTCACTAAATTATTGTTTAATCAAGCTGAAAAGACTTGAGTAACTTTGGGAATCCGTCGATCCGTAAGGAGTTATTGCCCCTGAAGTTTAGAATTTTTAGCAAAAATTCAAAACTTCAAAATTAAAATCATAGAGAGACGGAACAAACTGGAATGGGATACTTGACCTTTGACCTTGAAAATCAGGTCAAGGTCAAAGGTCAAGGTCATCTAAAATCTTAGAAAAAATGCATTTTCACACCGTCTTAACCTTAATAGATAATGTTAAATATGATAATATAAGTAGTCGCATAGATACTAAATTTGATGTTTTACATTAGACTTCGAACTTTGACCTTTGTCGGATTTATGGTAGCTTGCGAAAATCAATTGTTATCACTATAAATCAGAAACCGTACAACATATTGATATGAAATCTTCACTAAATCTATTGGCTAATCAAGGTGAATGAACTGTGTAATTTCGTGAATCCGTAGATCCCTTAAGGAGTTATTGCCCCTGAAATGTTAAAATATGTAGTAAAATTCAAAACTTCAATATTATAAACCGTAGAGAGACGGAACAAACTGGAAGGGATATATGACCTTTGACCTTTAAAATAAGGTCAAGGTCAAAGGTCAAGGTCACTAAAATCTTGAAAATATGCAATTTTCCACTTCTACACCTTAAAAGTATCTCTAAAGATTGATATGCATAAGGATCAAATTGAATCCATTTTGATATATATACATTACGCTTTGAACTTTGACCTTTTTCGGAGTTACAGTAACCTGCGTAAAAACCATTGTTATCAATGTAAATCCGAAACCGCACACTTATTGATATGAAATCTTCAGTAATCTATTGGCTCTTGCGTGAATTGATTCAGCAATGTTGGAAATCGTCGACCTTAAGGAGTTATTGCCCCTGAAAGTTTACGATATTTACGTAAAAATTCAAATCTTCAATATTATAAACCGTAGAGAGACGAAACAAACTGGAATGGGATACTTGACCTTTGACCTTGAAATGAAGGTCAAGGTCAAATGTCAAGGTCACGTAAAATCTGGGAAAATATGCATTTTTGACACTGTCTTAACTTTAAAAGATAATTTTCAGATACGATACGCAAAGTAGTCACATTGAAGACAATTTGGGTGTACTACATCACAAATTTAACTTTCTCTTTTTTAGGATTTACAGTATCTTGTGCAAAAAGCATTGTAATCAGAATAAATACGTAAACCGTACAACATCATCACTAAAACCACTAGCTAATCAAGTGAATTGACTTTTGGTAACTTTCCGGAATCCGTTGATCGCTTAAGGAGTTATTGCCCCTAAAATGTTCGTAAAAATTAAAACTTCAAAACTATAAATCGTAGAGAGACGGAACAAACTGGAATGGGATATGTGACCTTTGACCTTGAAAAATAGGTCAAGGTCAAGGTCAAGGTCACATTTTTTGTATGTAATTATCACTTCATGTATTTTGAAAGCTTTCAATTCATTGAAAAACTTAAAAAGGTGGAAAGACCTCTAATTGTTCGCGAACAATTAGGATCACTAGTTATATTTCTTCTTTCTTTTCTTTCCGCCAAAATCAAATTTGACGCCTTAAGACTTATCGTAAAACAATGTAAACCACTATATTCGACATCTGCAAAAAGATCTTCAGATTTCACCCTGCGTACTTGAACTTTGACCTTTCGCGAACTTATTGGACTTTTCGCAAAAAACCATTGTTATCGCTATAAATCAGAAACCGTAAACATATTGATATGAAATCTTCACTAAAATTATTGTTTAATCAAGCTGAAAAGACTATGAGTAACTTTCGGGAATCCGTCGATCCGTTAAGGAGTTATTGCCCCTGAAAGTTTAGAATTTTTACGCAAAAATTCAAACTTCAAAATTATAAATCATAGAGAGACGAACAAACTGGAATGGGATACTTGACTTTGACCTTGAAAATCAGGTCAAGGTCAAAGGTCAAGGTCATCTAAAATCTTAAAAAAAATGCATTTTTCACACCTCTTAACCAATAGATAATGTTAAGATATGATAACTATAAGTAGTCGCTAGATACTAAATTTGATGTTTACATTACGACTTCGAACTTTGACCTTTGTCGATTTTGGTAGCTTGCGCAAAATCCATTGTTATCACTATAAATCAGAAACCGTACAATATATTGATATGAAATCTTCACTAAATCTATTGCTAATCAAGGTGAATAACTGTGAGTAATTTTCGTGAATCCGTAGATCCCTTAAGGAGTTATTGCCCCTGAAATGTTAAAATTGTACGTAAAAATTCAAAACTTCAATATTATAAACCGTAGAGAGACGGAACAAACTGGAATGGGATATTGACCTTTGACCTTTAAATAAGGTCAAGGTCAAAGGTCAAGGTACCTACAATCTTGGAAAATATGCAATTTTCACACTGTCTACACCTTAAAAGATACTCTAAAGATCTGATAGGCATAAGGAGTCAAATTGAATCCACTTTTATATATAACATTACGGCTTTGAACTTTGACCTTTGTCGGAGTTACAGTAACCTGCGTAAAAACCATTGTTATCAATGTAATCCGAAACCGCACAACTTATGATATGAAATCTTCAGTAAATCTATTGGCTACTTGACGTGATTGACTCGGACAATGTTGGAAATCCGTCGACCCTTAAGAAGTTATTGCCCCTGAAAGTTTACGATATTACGTAAAAATTCAAATCTTCAATATATAAACCGTAGAGAGACGAAACAAACTGGAATGGGATACTT
>CAJDSM010029204.1:16575-19333 GCA_903981925.1 Ostrea lurida
GTTTGGTTAACTCAGTGTATTTTGTTATATATGTCTTCACAAATTATTTACCAAAAAAAGAGATGATTGAGTTACGAATAGCAATCTTGGATCGTTTGTACAGGTGAGCCATAATGCCCGCAGGCCTTTAAATACAGTTAGACAGATCTATTAAAAGCAAACAACTTTTGTTCAATATGTCTTAACAAAATGTTTAACAGTAAAGAGTTATGATTAGCGACACTAAATCGTCTGTAAAGGTGAGCTATGAGGCCCAAGGGCCAATTTCTTGATATGGTTCGAAACAGTAGGTTGACATGCGAAAGGTCTGAATTTAGTAAGTGCAGTATGGGATTCCTAAATGAAGTGATATACCAAATATCAAGTGGCTGTGATACACAGTTTTAGAGAACAGTGTGATGACAATATTTGATTCATTGATGAAGTCGGTGAACAGAAAGTTGAAGAGTGAAAGGTCTGAATTCGGTAAGCGAGGTATGGGACCCCTAGATGAAGTAAAATAAAAAATATCAAGTGGCTGTGATACACAGTTTCAGAGAAAAATGTGACAAAAATATTGATTCCACAATACGACTAAAAAATATTGACAAAGTCGGGCAACAGGAAGTTGGCATATGAGAAAGGTTTGAATTCGGTAAGTGCGGTATAGGACCCCTAGATGAAGTCATACACCAAATATCAATTGGCTGTGATATGCAGTTTCAGAGAGAAGTGCGACGAAAAATATTTATTTTACATCAAGACACCAAAATTTTAAACAAGTTGTTGAACAGAAAGTTGACATGCGAATGGTCTGAATTCGGTAAGCGCGGTATAGGAACCATAGAGGAAGTCATACACCAAATATCAATTGGCTGTGATATGCAGTTTCAGAGAGAAGTGCGACGAAAAATATTTATTTTACATCAAGACACCAAAATTTTAAAGTCGTTGAACAGGAAGTTGACATGCGAAAGGTTTGAATTCGGTAAGTGCGGTATAGGACCCCTAGATGAAGTCATACACCAAATATCAATTCATGAAAAAAGTTCCATTTCTGAAATGAAAATCCAAAATTTTCCGAATTCGAAAGGGAGCTGACCTCAACGGATATTCACACTGTCCTAACGTTTCATATTGGTGCAAGCCCTTCTGAGTTATCAAGCGAAAACTGTTTCGGACGGGACGGAAAAGCTTATTACTATAGGTCTCCCGCCGATACTTTGTGGGGCCATAATAATCTTTAGGGTGGATACATGGAAGTATTACAATGATTAGT
This sequence comes from Ostrea lurida, assembly GCA_903981925.1. Lineage (NCBI taxonomy): Eukaryota > Metazoa > Mollusca > Bivalvia > Ostreida > Ostreidae > Ostrea > Ostrea lurida. The sequence continues at coordinate 17,834 of CAJDSM010029204.1, forward strand.
TTTGTGGTAAAAATATTGGGCCGTGTATTGTAGATTAGAAAAACCAAGAAAGAATTCGAGTCCATATGAAGAATCCAAACTCTTGCTTGAGATGGATCCACCAGGATTTGAAATCCATCTTTTTTCAAAATAAAGTGATTATTTAAGGTAAAACTAAAAATGTTGACAACAAATGTGATAAAAGTAAGTACATGTACATGTATATTCTTCAATCTTGTAAATTTATTTTATAGAAAGGTATTGCAATTCCAGAAAGCATTTAACACCTGGGGTCCATTTTTACTAAAGAGCTAAATTGATAAGTACTGCGATCAAATATTAAATCTGCATATTACTTTCTATTTCATATTAATTTGAAAATGGATTTAAAAAGATCATAAAAAGTATGCTTTGGAAAAGATTTAAAATCAAGTAATTTTTTTGATTTTTAATAGTAAAACTGACTCTAGCATGCATATATCGAAATGCATGGTGTTGTACACAGTGAGTTCATAGAACGTGTGGCCTTGCAATTTGTCATGATTATGTACATATGTATATCAGCACTCATAATTTTGCATATTGTAATTTTCTTTCTATTTGGTCTGCAAGTATGACATGTACTAGTATTCCATAAGCAATGCACCTATGACATACATGAATAGCTTAATGAAGCTTAATACTTGTATAGGTTCATACATGTATAATTTGATATGAAGCCCCCAGTTAATTCCTGAGCCGTGTATCTGTACTGGTGGAAGGTATTTTCCTCAAAATTTTGAATCAAAAGTACTATTGATTTACATTTTATAAACTTGTCTGATATTTCTATGAATCTGAGAGAAAACCTTAGTAACTGTAGTGTTGATCCCGAAATATGTGGATCAGCTAGTCAATTGTTGTTCTACATGTTTGAAGTTCAAACTTGTGAAATGATGGGCATGGATGGCAAAAGTTGTTACATATTTAATCAATTGAAGAGATTTCATGAAAATAAGGGTTTTCTTGACCTTTTTTTATTACTGGAATCCCCTATTTCAATTTATTTTCCTCTGACAGTGCAGTATCCTTAAATGCATGTATTTTTGTACTTGTAGGAAGAGGAGTAACGACTACATGTACATTGTCCAGGGAAAGGGGGGACTTTCTGCTGGTCTATTCCGGCCAACTCTTGTGAAGGAGAAAGGAGGGAGAAGAGAAAATCTTCTGGCTACAGATTTTTTTTCAGGGATTCATGGTAAGTTTTTTTCTGAAATAATTGGTGCATGGTATATTCATTTATAATTTATAATTAGTTATTACCCGGTATGTTAAAACTGTCACTTTTCCACTTCCTGTTTATTTTTGTCATATAGACAAATTGGTCACAAAGTAATGACTGAGAACATTAAAATTAACAAGAAATCTGTGAGCCAATGCTCACTAGTGATACGCCCGCTATAAGCCTATTAAAACTGTCAATATAGTTGTACATATTTCCAGATCCTCGGCACACAGGAAGTATATGAGCTATTCTGATCA
>CAJDSM010029204.1:19358-32502 GCA_903981925.1 Ostrea lurida
TCCCTTTGTCCGTGCTGCTGTCTGTTAACTTTTCGCATTTGTCGAACTTCTTTTCAAGAACCACTGGGCAAAATTCAACCAAACTTGGCACAAGTTATCCTATGGGTGGAAGGGGAATCAAGTTTATTCAAATGAAGGACAGACCCCCATCAAAGGGGAGATAATCACGAAAAATGCCAAAATAGGGTGATGGTCATATAAAAATCTTTCTTTTCAAGAACCACTGGACCAGAATAAGCTGAAATTTATATGAAAGCTTCCTGCTTAAAGTGGAGATTCAATTTTGTTCAAATCATGACCCCGGGGGTACGATGACGGCCACAACTAGGGGATCAAATATTTTGAACCAACTTAAGAATCTTCATATCAAGAAGCTTTTCGGGTGAATATCCACTCTTGCGGTTCATGAAAAAAGATTTTAAGAATTTTCTTATATAGCTGCATGTAAAACTTTGATCCCCTATTGGGGACCTCATCGTCATGATTTGAACAAACTTGAATCTCCACTATATCAGGAAGCTTTATTATATTACTTTCAACTTTTCTGGTCCACTGGTTCTTTGAGAAGATTTTCCCTATAAATCATATTGTAAACTTTGATCCCCTTTTTGTGGCTCCATCATACTCCCGGGGCTCATAATTTGAATATGAAACTTGAATCTCCACTATATCAGGAAGCTTTCAAAATAAATTTTCAGCTTTTCTGGCCCAGTGGTTCTTGAGAAGATTTTTAAAGCCATATGTAAAACTTTGATCCCCTAATGGGGCCCCATTGTACCCCCGGGGGGTCATGATTTCAACAAACTTGAATCTGCACTATATCAGGAAGTTTTCATATAAATATCAGCTTTTCTGGCTCAGTGGTTCATGAGAAGAAGATTTTTAATGACACCACCCTATTTTTGCATTTTCGTATTTCTCCCCTTTGAAGGGCCCCGGTCCTTCATTTGAAAACTTGAATTCCCTTTACCCAAGGGAGGATTTGTACCAAGTTTGGTTGAAATTCCCAGGGTTCTGTAGAAGATGAAAAGTGAAAAGTCAACGACGGACGACGACAGATAACGGACAAATTTTTGATTCAGAAAAAGCTCACTAAGCCTTCGGCTCAGGTGAGCTAAAAAGTACTCAATGTCTAAATGGTATTTTTTTTTCTTACACAAGGTGCCTACCAAGAGCAGGATTGTTCGAAAACTTATGGCTCTCCCACTCATCCCAGAGGAGCACATACTTCCATCCTTTCATAGCTGACAACTGGGGTCTTTTGAAAGACCAATGTAGCGACTATGGACTACGTGAAAGAGACGTGGATAACAGACGTGACCCGTGGAATCTTGTTGGGTGTACGATTGATTAGAAGGCTTCTATTAATAAGCACCTTCATCCCCATGTGTCAGGCACTTTCTTCCAGAACATATTTATAATCAGTACATCTAATGATCTTGAAATCACGTGTTCATTGAAATGAGAGTTTGTACCTCCCAGTGTTAGTGTTGTTTGCATCTCCATGGCTAGGTTACATCAGATTAGTTGAACGCGATTTGAATTTGTCTTTTTTATACATTTTCACAGTGAAATTTATTCGTTGAATAAAATTTATGTGTGGAACACAGGGGCTTGTGTAGAAAAAAAAATCAAAACACAAAAAATTACTAGGGGGTGTTTTGATTTTTTTCTACACAAGCCCCTGTGGTTGGGCGACAATGTTGCATGTTTACATGTATCATATTTATAATGTAGTTTTCAACTAATATACAAGCGAAAGCCGCAAATTATTTAGCTTTTCTCCTGGTACACGACATCTATTATGTGATTTAAGGGCCTAGACTTAACTTGCTTTCGCAACGACTCAAAACTACGACAAAGGTCAATCTTGTGTTTACATAGGTCTAGTACATGTGCCGATTCGTTTTCAGATCTGATCAATGTAAAGGCTCAAAGATAACGAACAGTGATCAATCTCGTAAGTCCTATATAGAATACAAAAACAAGAGTTGGCAAACACGGACTATTTCGTTGACTCTTCAAGGTAAATGTGTTATTAACCTTCGTTATGACATTTATGTGTAAAACCCAAATTTTCAGGTGAGACTAAATTACCTTTAAGGGCCTGTGGAACCCCATTTAATGACTCCCAATCTGCTTGAGTTCGTTGTTGTCTTGTTCCTTATAAATGTTTGTTTTGATTCCATGACCCCTACTTTACCAGTTTATAGGGGTCTGAAATGTGGCCCGACCCTCTTGGGGCCCCAGGTGGTACCCCTACAGCCCAAACTGAGGGTGGGAAATGATAGTCTTGGGAGCCCTCTATCTCACTGCATACTTCATTTCGTTGACTCTTCAAAGGTAAAGTTTATTAACCTTTGTTATGACCTTATTGTGTTGAAAATTCGAACATTTTCAGGTGAGCTAAATTACCTTTAAGGCCTGTGGAACCCCATTTAGTGACTCTATCTCCTTTATAAATGTTGTTTGATCCATGACCCCTTACTTTACCAGTTATTAGAGGGTCTGAAATGTGGCCCGACCCTCTTGGGGCCCCAGGTGGTACCCCTACAGCCCCAAACTGAGGGTGGGAAATGATAGTCTTTGGGAGCCCTCATTCTCACCTGCATACTCATTTCGTTTACTCTTCAAAGGTAAAGGTGTTATTAACCTTTGTTATGACCTTTATGTGTGAAAATTCGAAAACTTTCAGGTGAGCTAAATTACCTTTTAAGGGCCTGTGGAACCCCATTTAGTGACTCTATCTCCTTTATAAATGATGTGTTTGATTCCATGACCCCTACTTTTACCAGTTTTAGGGGTCTGAAATGTGGCCCGACCCTTTGGGGCCCCAGGGGTACCCTACAGCCCCAAACTGAGAGTTTGAAATGATAGGCTTGGGAGCCCTCTATCTACCTGCATACTCATTTCTTTTGACTTTTCAAAGGTAAAAGTTTTATTAACCTTCGTTTATGACATACCAGAGGTGGGATCAGTGCCTAGGAGGAGTAAGCATCCCTGTTGACCGGTCACAAGCGCCGTGAGCCATAGTCTTGATCAGGTAAACGGAACAATCCGTAGTCAATCGGTGTGTGAATAACGGGACCTAACAATGGTTATGAACACATCAGACAGCATTTGACTCCATGGCAGGTCATATTGGGTAATTTAAACTAATTGATATAACCGAAACATAGAGTTTTACGAAAATGCTGCCTTAAACGTGACAGTTTGCAAACTCCCTGCGACAAACAACTTTGTCGTAAGTAGCCTGCCTCTGATTCAATAACTGATCGTACGCAGAACAACTCTTGCGTATCGGAATAATGTTAGAAGACACTACATCATCCATATGCAGGTGATGATGGAATACTTTCTCACATAATATATGTTTGGGACATATTGACGATGGAGAGAGCTGAAAGTTCGTCCCGTTTTGTCGATAGATGTTTGAGTATTATGTTGTTGCCAGTTGAATGTCAAATGTTCAAATAGATACATGAATAAACTGAAAATATGGCTCGATTTCTCGCTTGGTTTCGATGTTTCTTTTCGAATCCTAGCGTAGGCAAGTTTCTATAAATAATTAATTCATGGTCTATGTACATGGGATTGGCAGCTAAAAATCTAGACAACTGTCTTCGGACTAATACCCCCCCGAGGGCACACAAATTTATGATGGAAATATACCCAGACATTCCTCATGATTTAACCAGAATGAAGATGTCTACTTGGTCATCTAGTTTTAATTGAAAATAGTTTCCTTAAAAAATGTTTCAGTGCAATCAAATTAAATACTAAAGAGCATTTACATGAAAAATATCGATTATAACTACCAAAATGAATATCATTATAAGAATTTTTCAAAGTATTTCATTGTTTTATCAGCATTTTCGTTCTGATGCCCTCCACCCCCACTCCCCATTCACACTAGAAAGAGTTGGAAATATTTATGATTAAGTTAAGAAAGTTTAATTTACCGGTAATTGGAAATATATACTAAGTCCCATAAGTGAGAAAAAGCATATAAATTGAGAAAAATTGTGCCAATCAATATGATAAATACCAGGTGGCACATCTTCATATAGTAATTAATTGAATAGTAAAAATTTTCAGAAAATATCCATGCACTGGTTTGTTTAGAACATGCCCGGACAAAATGTTCTTAAGTCCATATATGGAAAAACGATCCTGTAATCGAGAAAAATCGTGCCATTGTGAATGAAAAATACCAGGTGCACATCTTCAATATGTGGTGAGAATTAAGTGTTGTATACAAATTTTCAGAAAAATCATGCAACGGTTTTTATTAGAACATGTCCGACAAAATGTTAAATCTCATATATTGAGAAAACGCCTGTAAATCGAAGAAATATCCTCCAATCAAAATGAAATACCAGGGTGCTACATCTTCGATATTGGTGAGTATATGTACTAATACAAAATTGTTCAGAGAAAATCGGCCTTGCAACGGTTTCTTACGAACATGCCCGGTCAAAAAAAATATAATCATGTGCTTACAGGATCGACGGACAAGACAGACAGCCAGACAGTCAGACGGAACATGCTGATTCCAATTTATACCGCCGCCCCATAACTTCTTTTGTCAGGGGGTATAAAAAAAAAGAAAATGTGTATATAAATGATAAAATTCAATGTTTTTGTTGTTGGAAGTAGAGATTTATTTTCACTCTGAGACAGGTATTTTTTCATATTTTCACTTTCGTCGAAAATGTAGAACAAACAATACCTGTCTCACTCGTAAATAAATTCTCTATCCAAACAAAAAGTATTGAATTATCTCTAAAAAATTCATTATTAACATATTAATCTATCTTGTCATTACATGATTTTCAAGCTCAGATACAGAAGTGGCTCATCAATATGATACATTAGTATTACAGCAATGTAACTTGGGTCTGAAAAGGATTTACGAGTTATAATCAATTTTGGTTTCCGATTCAAATTCATATTTGAGATTTTAAACACATTTAATTAATCCAGTCAATGGGAGGGGAGTATATGAATTACTATGATTGAGCCAAATGTGGGATTTCCAAAAACATCACATGAAACCATAACATAGATTTCAGTGATGGATCCTACAGTAAATGTTCCACCAAGCCACTTGTCTTTACTCTTCATCGAGAAATACTTGACAGCTGTGAAATAGCAACTCAAACCTATTGTGAAGTAGCGTATGCCAGAAAGTGGTGTAAATCAAATCGGATTCTGAAACTTTATGAAGACTTTTCTTGTGAATTTGACTTCAGAACCTTTCACATATCAACATCATTGAAAACACCAACGAACGCATGAACTCAAAGCGTCAGAAGAAACGGCCGAACCCACTTGTTTCATCAAGAGAAATTTTGCAACTTTTACAATGATATCTACTTAACATTGTCCTTTGAAATAATATTTTAAGGGTACAAACTTTTCTGCGTAGATTAAATGCCTTTTTTTAAGTTCCACGCAACTTCCGAACTTTGTTTAACCATAGATTCGAAAGCACACCCCCCTTCCAAACTAATTTAATAAATGTTTTGAACCTCAACTATGCCATCGTTACAACTTGCATAATAGAAAATATACATGAACATACGTTACTCGAAACATACATGGAAAAGTCGTTTTACTTTGATATTGGTAGTCACGCTGATAATTTGGCACCAGACACCCGAGGGTCGGCTGTCTCCGCCGGAGACAGTACCGAAGCTGAGACAGCAAATCTCCGACGGAGACATCCGACGAGAACAGCAAATCTCCTACGGGGACAGGCCGAACTGAAGACAGCAAATCTCCGACGGAGACGAGACCGAAACTGTAGAGACAGCAAGTATCTCCGACGGGAGACAGCGAACTCGCATCGATAGCAAGAGCTATTGCTGCATTACGAATTTGGCCGTTTTTACTGCTAGGCAATCATGTTTTTAATATTAAACGCACTTTGATTTGTTTTTTTCTATACCTGTGTCAAACTACAAACAATAGTTTTGAATCAAAATTAACACGCAAGAAATTTCATAATGTATTGTTTATCTTTCGAATATGTTTGTAAGTGTGAATATTAAAATGTCTGGTAATAGACCATAGTTTATGGACATGATTCGACGACCAATAGCCAGATGAGAGAGACCAAAGTCAGATCCAGACATACTAGAAGAAACGCAGGATAGCAACCATCACCAAAAAAGGACTTGCTGGAAGCCTCGTTGAAATGAGCAGTAATCATAAAATTACTTCAAAATGACGAAGTGAGAGAGGCTCATCATCGAAAGATGTTTTATATGTTATTGTGGTTCGACAGGCATTGACAATCTCTGAAAATTGTGGCAGTGACTTGAGAAAATTGTTCAACATTTATATTCGGTAATAATTCAATTTTATTTGTAATACTCATTTAATTGGTATTTTTATTTGTTGTAAATTACTTTTAATTAGAAATAGTCTATTCATTCTAATTATGTTTATATATTTCTGTATTCTTTCCTTCTTTTGTTTTTCTTCTTATTTTTTTTGATTGTATCCTTATTGATTTACAAAAATATCATCATCGTTGCATTTGACGGTTTTGATTTCATTAAATATGCTGCATACCAGACGAAATCATTAACTTCTGTTCTTCGATTGTCTTTACAATCTGCAATCCTTCACGCCCTACACTACCATGAAAAGTCTACTCTATACTCCTCGCACAGATTTATTCATCTCCCTGATGAGGCCACAATAGGGGATCAAATTTTTGAACCAACTTAAATCTTCATATCAAGAAGCTTTCGACAACAAACAAAAAAAAAGAAAACTTCCCCCCACAAAAAGCCTATATAATAGTCTATTTCTTGATTTACAATTAAACAAGTATTACATTTAAGGAATAAAGCTAATTTTGACTAATGTCTACAATATAATGTAACCTTGGTTACATTTTGGCACTTTAAATCCGATGAAGTGGATTGATCATATATTTTATACACAGGCGTAAAATTATATAGGGCTTCATTACCTATAATTTAATTTTAGAAAATTGCATTTAACGTTATGTGATGAATATCTTGCGAGAACAGTTAAGGAATTTTCATTGAGCGACGAAAGTTTCGCTTTGCAGCAAATTCAGAAAGCAAAACCGTCAAATGCAACGTGATGTCATTCTAGGTCATCAAATAAATAGGAAACTAAAGAGGAAAGTCGAGATATTACCGAGATAATGACTATTGCTTTTAAAGTCAACATTGAACCAATTAAATTGAGTGATTTACAGATAAAATTGAATTATTACCGAATATAAATGTGGAACAATTTTCCTCAAGTCACTGGCCACATTTTTCAGAGATTTGTCAATGCCTGTCGAACACAATACATATAAACATCTTTCGATGTGAGTCTCTCACTTCGTCAATTTTGAAGTAATTTTATGATTACTGCTCATTTCAACGAGGCTTCCAGCAAGTCTCTTTTTTGGTGTGGTTGCTATCTGTGCCGTTTTTCTAGATGTCTGGATCTACTTTGGTCTCTTCAATCTGGCTATGGTCGTCGAATCATTGTCCATATAACTAGTGTCTATATTCCAGACATTTTAATATTCACCACTTACAAACAATATTCGAAAGATAAACAATAACATTATGAAATTTCTTGCTGTGCTATTTTGATTCAAAAACTTTGTTTGTAGTGTTACACAGGTCATAGAAAACAAATTCAAGTGTTTAATTTTAAAACATGATGCTAGAGTATAAACGGCCAATTCGTAATGCAGCAATAGCTCTTGCTATGATGCGAGGTTCGGCTGTCTCCGTCGGAGATTTGCTGTCTTCAGTTTCGGTCTGTCTCCGTCGGAGATTTGCTGTCTTCAGTTCGGCTGTCTCCGTAGGAGATTTGCTTTCTCGTTCGATGTCTCCGTCGCGAGATTTGCTGTGTCTCAGTTCGGCTGTCTCCGGCGGAGACAGCCGACCCTCGGGTGTCTGGTGCCAAATTATCGTGCGTGCTACCAATACAAAGTAAAACGAACTTTCCATGTATGTTTCGAGTACGTAGTTCATGTATATTTCTATATGCAAGTGTAAACGATTTGCATATGTTGAGGTTCAAAACATTTATTATTAAGTTTGGAAGGGGGGTGTGCCTTTCGAATCTTGGTTAACAAAGTTCGAAGTTGCGCGGAATTAAAAAAAGGCATTTAATCTACGCAGAAAAGTTTGTACCCTTAAAATTTATTTCAAAGGACAATGTTAGTAGATATCATTGTAAGTTGCAAAATTCTCTTGATGAAACAAGTGGGTTTCGGCCGTTCTTCTGACGCTTGAGTCAATGCGTTCGTTGTGTTTTCATGATGTTTGATATGTGAAAGGTTCTGAAGCAAATTCACAAGAAAGTCTTCATAAAGTTTCAGAATCCGCATTTGATTTACACCACTTCTAGGCATACGCTACTTCACAATAGGTTTGAGTTGCTATTTCACAGCTGTCAATATTTTCGTGAAGAGTAAAGACAGTGGCTTGGTGGAACATTTACTAGGATCCATCACTTGAATCTTATGTATGGGTTTCATGTGATGTTTTGGAATCCCACATTGGTATATAAATGTCATATACTCCCCTCCCATTGACTGGATTAATTAAATGTGTTTAAAACTCAAATAATTGATTTGAACTCGGAACCAAAAATTGATTATAACGCGTAAATTCCTTTTCAACCCAAGTTAATTGCTTGTATCTAATGTCATAATTGTGAGCCCTTCTGTATCTGCTGAAATCATGTAATGACAAGATAGATAATATGTTTATAATGAATATTTTAGAGATATTCAATTTGTTTTGTTGGATAGAGAATTTATTTCACGAGTGAGACAGGTATTTTTGTTCTACATTTTCACGAGTAAGAAAATATGAAAAAATACTGTCTCACGAAGTGAAATAAATTCTACTTCCACAACAAAAACATTGATTTTATATTTATTACATTTTTCTTTTTTTTTATACCCCCCGCAAAACGAAGTTTGGGGGGGGTATATTGGAATCAGCTATGTTCCGTTGCTGTCTGGTCTGTCTGTCTGTCCGTGTTCTTGTAGCACATGATTTATTATTTTTTTGACCGGGCATGTTCGTAAAGAAACCGTTGCACAGGAATTTTTCTGAAAATTTTGTTTATGTACATTTACTCACCATATGAAGATGTGCACCTGGTATTTTCATTTTGATTGGAGGAATTTCTCTTCGATTTACAGGGCGTTTTTCCATATATGGATATCTAGACATTTTGTCGGACATGTTCTATCAAAAACCGTGTGCATGAATTTTTCTGAAAAATTTGTATAACAACATATAATTCTCATCCTATATGAAGATGTGCACCTGGTATTTTTCATTTTCACAATGGCACGATTTTTCTCTCGATTTACATGGCGTTTTTTCCATATATGGACTTAGAACTTTTGTCGGGCATGTTCGATACTAAACCAGTGCATGGGATTTTTCTGAAAATTTTGTTACTATTCATTAATACTATTATGAGATGTGCACCTGGTATTTTCATATTGATTGGAAATTTTTCTCCAATTTATATGCTTTTTTCCACTTATGGGACTTAGTATATATTTCCAATTACCGGTAAATTAATTTTCTTATATAATCATAAATATTTCCACTCTTTCTGTGTGAATGGGGAGTGGGGGTTGGGGGATCAGAACGCAAAATGCTGATAAACAATGAAATACTTGGAAAATTCTTATAATGTATTCAATGTTTGTATTATAATGTTTTTCATGTAATGTCTTTAGTATTTAATTGATTCATCTGAAAATTTTTTAAGGAACATTTTCAATTAAAACTAGATGACCAAGTAGGACATCTTCATTCTGGTTAATACTGAGGAATTCTGGGTTATTTCCATCATAAATTTGTGTGCCCGCGGGGGGGTATTAGTCCCGAGAGGACAGTTTCTAGATTTTAGCTTCCATCCCATGGTACATAGACCATTGAATTAATTATTTATAGAAATTGCCTACGTCAGGATTTCGAAAGAAACATCAGAACAAGCGAGAAATCAGCCATATTTCAATTTATTCATGTTAATCCTATTGAACATTGGACTATTAACGGCACAAACTAATACTTCAACATTAATGACAAACGGGACGATTTCAGCTTCTACATCGTCAAATTCCGCAATATTTATGGTAGAAATATTCCATCATCACCTGCATATGGTGTGTATGTCTCTCAACTTTATTTCGATACGCAGAGCTTGTTCTGCGTACGATCAGTTATTGAATCGAGGCAGGCTTACTTACAGACAAGATTGTTTGTCGCCAGGGGTTTGCAACTGTCACGTTTTAAGGCAGCATTTCGTAAACTCTATGTTTCGTTTAACAATTAGTTTAAATTACCAATATGACCTGCCATTCGAGTCAAATGCTGTCTGATGTGTTCATAACCATTGTTAGCCCGTTTATTCACACACCGATTGACTACGGATTGTTCCGTTTACCTGATCAAGACTATGGCTCACGGCGCTTGTGACCGGTCAACAGGGATGCTTACATCCTCCTAGGCACTGATCCCACCTCTGGTATGTCATAACGAAGGTTAATAACACTTTTACCTTTGAAAAGTCAAAAGAAAATGAGTATGCAGGTGAGATAGAGGGCTCCCAAGACTATCATTTCAAACTCTCAGTTTGGGGCTGTAGGGTACCCCTGGGGCCCCAAGAGGGTCGGGCCACATTTCAGACCCCTATAACTGATAAAAGTAGGGGTCATGGAATCAAACACATTTATAAAGGAGATAGAGTCACTAAATGGGGTTCCACAGGCCCTTAAAGGTAATTTAGCTCACCTGAAAGTTTTCGAATTTTCACACATAAAGGTCATAACAAAGGTTAATAAACAGCCATTTACCTTTGAAGAGTCAACGAAATGAGTATGCAGGTGAGAATAGAGGCGTCCCAAAGACTATCATTTCCCACCCTCAGTTTGGGGCTGTAGGGGTACCACCTGGGGCCCCAAGAGGGTCGGGCCACATTTCGAACCCCATAACTGGTAAAGTAAGGGGTCATGGAATCAAACAACATTTATAAAGGAGATAGAGTCACTAAATGGGGTTCCACAGGCCTTAAAGGTAATTTAGCTCACCTGAAGTTTCGAATTTTCAACACATAAAGGTCATAACAAAGGTTAATACAACTTTACCTTTGAAGAGTCAACGAAATGAAGTATGCAGTGAGATAGGGGCTCCCAAGACTATCATTTCCCACCCTCAGTGGGGCTGTAGGGGTACCACCTGGGGCCGCCAAGAGGGTCGGGCCACATTTCAGACCCCTATAACTGGTAAAGTAGGGGTCATGGAATCATAAACAACATTTATAAAGAACAAGACAACAACGAACTCAAGCAGATTGGGAGTCATTAAATGGGGTTCCACAGGCCCTTAAAGGTAATTTAGCTTCACCTGAAAATTTGGGATTTTACACATAAATGTCATAACGAAGGTTAATAACACATTTACCTTGAAGAGTCAACGAAATGAGTCCGTGTTTGCCCAACTCTTGTTTTTGTATTCTATATAGGACTTACGAGATTGATCACTGTTCGTTTATCTTTGACCTTTACATTGATCAGATCTGAAAACGAATCGGCACATGTACTAGACCTATGTAAACACAAGATTGACCTTTGTCGTAGTTTTGAGTCGTTGCGAAAGCAAGTTAAGTCTAGGCCTCTAAATCACATAATAGATGTCGTGTACCAGGAGAAAAGCTAAATAATTTGCGGCTTTCGCTTGTATTATTAGTTGAAAACTACATTATAACTATGATACATGTAAACATGCAACATTGTCGCCCAACCACAGGGGCTTGTGTAGAAAAAAATCAAAACACCCCCTAGTAATTTTTTGTGTTTTGATTTTTTTTTCTACACAAGCCCCTGTGTTCCACACATAAATTTTATTCAACGAATAAATTTCACTGTGAAAATGTAATAAAAAAGACAAATTTCAAATCGCGTTCAACTAATCTGATGTACCTAGCCATGGAGATGCAAACAACACTAACACTGGGAGGTACAAACTCTCATTTCAATGAACACTGATTTCAAGGTCATTAGATGTACTGATTATAAATATGTTCTGGAAGAAAGTGCTGGTACACATGGGGATGAAGGTGCTTATTAATAGAAGCCTTCTAATCAATCGTACACCCAACAAGATTCCACGGGTCACGTCTGTTATCCACGTCTCTTTCACGTAGTCCATTAGTCAGCTGACATTGGTCTTTCAAGACCCCAGTTGTCAGCTATGAAAGGATGGAAGTATGTGCTCCTCTGGGATGAGTGGGAGAGCCATAAGTTTTCGAACAATCCTGCTCTTGGTAGCCACCTTGTGTAAGAAAAAAAAATACCATTTAGACATTGAGTACTTTTTTTAGCTCACCTGAGCCGAAGGCTTAGTGAGCTTTTCTGATCAAAAATTTGTCCGTTATCTGTCGTCGTGTCCGTTTGACTTTTCACATTTTCATCTTCTACAGAACCCATGGGCGAATTTCAACCAAACTTGGTACAAATCACTTCCTTGGGTAAAGGGAATTCAAGTTTTTCAAATGAAGGACCGGGGCCCTTCAAGGGAGAAATACGAAAATGCAAAAATAGGGTGGTGTCATTAAAAAATCTTCTTCTCATGAACCACTGAGCCAGAAAAGCTGATATTTATATGAAAGCTTCCTGATATAGTGCAGATTCAAGTTTGTTGAATCTATGACCCCCGGGGGTACAATAGGGGCCCCATTAGGGGATCAAAGTTTTACATATGGTCTTTAAAAATCTTCTCAAGAACCACTGGGCCAGAAAAGCTGAAATATTATTTTGAAAGCTTCCTGATATAGTGGAGATTCAAGTTTATATTCAAATTATGAGCCCCGGGAGTATGATGGAGCCACAAAAAGGGGATCAAAGTTTACAGTATAGATTATATAGGGAAAATCTTCTCAAAGAACCAGTAAGGCCAGAAAAGTTGAAAGTAATATAAATAAGCTTCCTGATATAGTGGAGATTCAAGTTTGTTCAAATCATGACGATGAGGCCCCAATAGGGGATCAAAGTTTTACATGCAGCTATATAAGAAAATTCTTAAAATCTTTTTCATTGAACGCAGAATGAGTGGTATTCACCGAT
>CAJDSM010029204.1:32850-54242 GCA_903981925.1 Ostrea lurida
GACACCACCCTATTTTTGCATTTTCGTTATTCTCCCCTTTGAAGGGCCCCGGTCCTTCATTTGAAAAACTTGAATTCCCTTTACCCAAGGATGATTTGTACCAAGTTTGGTTGAAATTGGCCCAGTGGTTCTGTAGAAGATGAAAATGTGAAAAGTCAACGACGACGACGACAGATAACGGACAAATTTTGATCAGAAAAGCTCACTAAGCCTTCGGCTCAGGTGAGCTAAAAAGTACTCAATGTCTAAATGGTATTTTTTTTTCTTACACAAGGTGGCCTACCAAGAGCAGGATTGTTCGAAAACTTATGGCTCTCCCACTCATCCCAGAGGAGCACATACTTCCATCCTTTCATAGCTGACAACTGGGGTCTTGAAAGACCAATGTAGCGACTAGTGGACTACGTGAAAGAGACGTGGATAACAGACGTGACCCGTGGAATCTTGTTGGGTGTACGATTGATTAGAAGGCCTTCTATTAATAAGCACCTTCATCCCCATGTGTCAGCACTTTCTTCCAGAACATATTTATAATCAGTACATCTAATGATCTTGAAATCAGTGTTCATTGAAATGAGAGTTTGTACCTCCCAGTGTTAGTGTTGTTTGCATCTCCATGGCAGGGTACCATCAGATTAGTTGAACGCGATTTGAATTTGTCTTTTTTATTACATTTTCACCAGTGAAATTTATTCGTTGAATAAAATTTATGTGTGGAACACAGGGGCTTGTGTAGAAAAAAAAATCAAAACACAAAAAATTACTAGGGGGTGTTTTGATTTTTTTCTACACAAGCCCCTGTGGTTGGGCGACAATGTTGCATGTTACATGTATCATAGTTATAATGTAGTTTTCAACTAATATACAAGCGAAAGCCGCAAATTATTTAGCTTTTCTCCTGGTACACGACATCTATTATGTGATTTAAGGCCTAGACTTAACTTGCTTTCGCAACGACTCAAAACTACGACAAAGGTCAATCTTGTGTTTACATAGGTCTAGTACATGTGCCGATTCGTTTTCAGATCTGATCAATGTAAAGGCAAAGATAACGAACAGTGATCAATTCTCGTAAGTCCTATATAGAATACAAAAACAAGAGTTTGGGCAAACACGGACTCTAGTTTCGTTGACTCTTCAAGTAAATGTGTTATTAACCTTCGTTATGACAATTTATTGTGAAAATCCGCAAAATTTTCAAGGTGAAGCAAATAACCCTTATTAAAGGGCGGGCTTGTGGAACACCATTTAATGACTCCAATCTGCTTGAGTTCGTCTGTTGGTCTTGTTCTTTATAAATGTTTGTTTGATTCATGACCCCCTAACTCTGTACCAGTTATTAGGGGTTAAATGTGGCCCGACCCTTTGGGGCCTTCAGGTGGTACCCTAACCCCAACTGAGCCGTGGGAATATGATAGTCTTTGGGAGCCCCCTCATCTCACCTGCATACTCCATTTCGTTGACATTTTCAGGTAAAGGGTTGGTTATTACTTTTGTTAGACCTTTATGTGTTGAAAATTTCGAACTTCAGGTGAGCGTAAATTACCTTTAAGAGGCCTGTGGAACCCATTTAGTGACTCTGATTCTTTATAAATGTTTTTTGATTCCATGGACCCCTACTTTTACCAAGTTAGGGGTTCTGAAATGTGGCCCAGACCCTCTTGGGGCCCCAGGGGGTTTTGGTTACCCCACAGCCCAGCAACTGAGGGTGGGAAATGATAGTCTTTGGACGCCTCTAATCTCACTGCCAGAACTCATTTCGTGAACTCTTCAAAGGTAAAGGTGTTATTAATCCTTTGTTATGACCTTTTGTGTGTGAAAATTAAACTTTCAGGTGAGCAAATTACCTTTAAGGCTGTGGAACCCATTTAGTGACTCTAATCTTCTTTATAAATGTGGTTTGATTCCATGACCCCTACTGTTACAGTTATAGGGGTTTGAAATGTGCCCCGACCTCTTGGGGCCCAAGGGGTACCCTACAGCCAAACTGAGAGTTGAATGATGTCCTTGGGAGCCCCTCTAATCTCACCTGCATACTCTTATTCTTTGACTTTCAACGGTAAATGTGTTATTAACTTGTTTATGACATAACCAGAGGTGGGATCAGGTGCCTAGGAGGATGTAAGCATCCCTGTTGACCGGTCAAAGCGCCGTGAGCCCAGTCTTGAATCAGGTAAGCGGAACAATCGTAGTCATACTGGTGGTAGAATAGGGCCCCCCCCTCACAATGGTTTATGAACACATCAAGACAGCTTTGACTCCATGGCAGGTCAATTTGGTAATTTAAACTAAATTGTTTATAACTGAAACATAGAGTTTACGGAAATGCTGCCTTTAAACGTGACAGTTGCAACCCCTGCGACAACAATCCTTGTCGTAAGTTAAGCCTGCTCTGATTCAATAAACTGATCGTCGCACGACAAGCTCTTGCGTATGAGATAAGTTTGAGAGACATACACACCAATGCAGTGTGAATGATGGAATATTTCTACTAATATAGTTGGACTTTGACGACTGGAGAAGCTGAAAGTTGTCCCGTTTGTCGATTAGAAGTTTCGAAGTATGTTTAGTTGTTGCCGTTGAATAGTCCAATGTTCAATGATTACATGAATAAACTTGAAATGGCGCGATTTCTCGCTTTGTTCGATGTTTTTTTCGGGATCCTGCGTAGCAATTTCTATAAAAAGTAATCATAGGTTAGTGTACATGGGATGGGACAGTAAAATTAGAACTGTCCTCTCGTGGACTAATACCCCCGCGGGCACAAAATGTTATGATGGAAATAACCAGATTCCTCAGGATTAAGCCAGAATGAAGGATGTCCTATTGGTCATGCTAGTTTAATTGAAATTGTTTTTTAAAAATTTTCGTGCATCAATTAAATACTAAAGACATTACATGAAAACTTAAATACCATGAATACATTATAAGAATTTTCAAAGTATTTCATTGTTTATCAGCATTTCTGCGTTCTGATGGCTTCCCACCCCACTCCCCATCCACAGAAAATTGGAAATTATTTATGATAGTATAAGAAAGTTTTAATTTACTCGGTAATTGGAAATATATGTTACTAAGGTCCCTAAGTGGAAAAAAGCATATAAATTGGAGAAAAATTTGCCAATCGATATGAAATACCCGGTGGCACATCTTCATATAAGTATTTTAATGAATAGTTATAAATTTCAGAAAATAGTCCCATGCGACTGGTTTTTGAACATGCCGGACAAAATTTCTAAGTCCATATATGGAACGCCTGTCAATCGAAGAAAAATCGTCCATTGAAATGAAAATACCAGGTGCCATCTTCATATGCGTGAGATTATGTGTTATACAAGATTGTTCAAACAAATCATTGCCAACGGTTTCTATTGACACATGTCCGGAGCAAAATTTATGCAAGTCCCATATATGGAAAAACGCCTGTAAATCGAAGAGAAATATCTCTCCAATCAAATGAAATACCGAGGTGGCACATCTTCATATGGTGAGTATGTAAATACAACAGATTTTCAGAAAAATCCCGTGCAACGGTTCTTAGAACATGCCCGGCACAAAATAATATAATATGTCTACAGAAGACGGACAAGACAGACAGACAGACAGAACGGAACAAGGCTGATTCCAATATACCCCCCCCATAATTGTTTGCGGGGGGTATAAAATAAAAAAGAAAAATGTAATAAATATAAATTCAAGTGTTTTGTTGGTTGGAGATGAGAATATTCACTCTCGTGAGACAGGATTTTTTCATATTTTTTACTCGTGAAAATGTAAACAAAATACCTGTCTCACTCGTGAAATAAATTCTCTATCCAACAAAACATTGAATATCCTAAATAAATTTATATAAACATATTATCTATCTTGGTCATTACATGATTTCAGCCAGATACAGAAGGGCTCACAAATTATGAAACATTAGAAGCAAATTAACTTGGGTTAAAAAGGATTTTAGGTTATAATCAATTATTGGTTCCGAGTTCAAATCATATTTGAGTTTTAAACACATTTATTATCCCAGTCAATTGGAGGTGGATAGATGCATTACTATACCAATGCTGGATTCCAAAACATCACAGAAACCCATACATAGATCAGTGATGGATCTAGTAAATGTTCCACCAAGCCACTGTCTTTACTCCTCACGAAAATATTGACAGCTGTGAAATAGCAACTTCAAACCTATTGTGAAGTAGCGTATGCCAGAAGTGGTGTAAATCAAATGCGGATTCTGAAACTTTATGAAGACTTTCTTGTGAATTTGCTTCAGAACCTTTCACATATCAACATCATGAAAACACAAGAAACGCATTGACTCAAGCGTCAGAAGAACGGCCGCAAACCCACTTGTTTCATCAAGAGAAATTTGCAACTTTTACAATGATTCTACTAACATTGTCCTTTGAAATAAATTTTAAGGGTACAAACTTTTCTGCGTAGATTAAATGCCTTTTTTTAATTCCGCAACTTCGACTTTGTTTACCAAGATTCGAAATGCACACCCCCCTTCCAACTAATAATAATGTTTTGAACCCTCAACATATGCATTTACACTCTGCATATAGAAATATACATGAACTACGTACTCGAAACATACATGAAAAGTTACGTTTTACTTCTTATTGTAGCACGCGATAATTTGGCACCAAGACAACCCGAGGTCGGCTGTCTCCGCCGGAGACAGCCGAAACTGAGACAGCAAATCTCCGACGGAGACATCCGAACTGAGACAGCAAATCTCCTACGGAGACAGCCGAACTGAGACAGCAAATCTCCGACAGGAGACAGCCGAATGAGACAGCAAATCTCCGACGGAGACAGCCGAACCTCGCATCGATAGCAATGAGCTATTGCTGCATTACGATTGGCCGTTTTACTCTAGCATCATGTTTTAAATTAAACACTGAATTTGTTTTCTATTACCTGTGTAACACTACAAACAAATTTTTGAATCAAAATACAGCAAGAAATTTCATATGTTTTGTTTATCTTTCGATATGTTTGTAAGTGTGAATATTAAATGTCTTGGGTATAGACACTAGTTATGGACAATGATTCGACGACCATAGCCAGATTGAGAACCAAAGTAGATCCAGACATCTAGAAAAACGCAGATAGCAACCACACCAAAAAAGGACTTGCTGGAAGCCTCGTTGAAATGAGCAGTAATCATAAAATACTTCAAAATGACGAAGTGAGAGCTCACATCGAAAGATGTTTTATGTATTGTGTTCGACAGGCATCTGACATCTCTGAAAAATTGGCCAGTGACTTGAGGAAAATTGTTCCACATTTATATGGTAATAATTCAATTTTACTTGTAACACTCAATTTAATTGGTTCATTTGACTTTAAAGCAATAGTCATTATTCGGTAATATCCGACTTCCTCTTTGTTCCTATTATTTGATGACCTAGAATGACATCACGTTTGCATTTGACGGTTTTGTTTCTAATTTGCTGCAACAGCGAAAACTTCGTCCGCCTCATGAAAAATCCTTACTTTCTCGCAAGATATTCATCACATAACGTTAAATGCAATTTTCTAAATTAAATTATAGGGAATGAAGCTATAATTTTGACCTGTGTTATAAAATATAGATAATCCACTTCATGGATTTAAAGTGCAAAATGTACCAAGTTACATTATATTGTGTAACATTAGTCAAAATTAGCTTTATTCCTTAAATGATACTGTTAATTGTAAATCAATGAAAGACTATTAATAAGCTTTTTGTGGGGGAAAATACTGTTATATTTCCTGTCTGTATATTCATTTCCTACAGGTGACCATTCCAAGTGTGGCATCTTGTGCAAAAGTGAGAGTACTGATTACAAGCCAAAGAATTTGCCATATGGTAAACCTTTATACCGGGCCTTTATATTACAAAGTGAGCCTTTGAGATTAGACCTCGAGAAACTGTTTGAAAAGTATGCTGAGAAGGCCAGCAAATTGGTTGATTATTTGTTTGTTTTTCGTCCCTGCCGAGAATATTTCACTCATATTGAGACGTCACCATTGCCGGTGAAGGGCTGCAAATCTAGACCTATGCTTAGCACCAGTCTCCCAAATCTGCTTCGTACTTGGATATGTCACTGAACATAGACATTGAACTCAATTTCATGACAAACGGCGTAATTTCAGCTTCTCTATTGTCAACTATTTGCGCAACAACATATACAAGTTATTATCAAAGCGCATCTATTTGGGTGGGAATTGACGAGAATGCCACATATACAGCTAGACACAAGTGAATCCACCACCAATAAGTGGCGACGGCGTCATGACTCCACCTCAAACAGTGATCGCTGACCAGCGCCACAGGAATAAAAGCGAGTTCATAGATCTAGGATGATTTTTCATGGGTACTTATTGCCATATCCTCCATGAAGTGCTCAATTGCCCCCTTCAAGAATACATAATTTCAGAAAGTCACGCGACTGCTGCGATTTGGTATTTTGTATAGGATTTAAGGAACTTAATTCAATTAATGCTCAACTTTGTAGTTGAATCATATTTTCACTTTTAAAAATGGAAACTAGAAACAAAGGGAACAGAGGAAAGAATTCTGACAAGTGTTCACAAAAAGCGCTCAGCACGAAACTAGACGCCCGACCTCGGAATTGATCAGCTAAAACAAGTGTCAGGAAAATCTTATTGCAACTATAACAAAATTACAGCTTTGCGTGCGGCAAATGCACACCTTAGACTTGTTCTAGATTCACCATGGTCTGTGTCGTTTCTCGTCGGGATGATGACATAACAATCTTTGTTCAAGATCGTCGAGATACAATATTGTTGTTCACAACTACCCATCCATTCCTGGCGGGGGTCTTGTTCACAATATGCCCAAGATCTCCAAAGTTGTGTTGAATTTGTACGAATACATAGAAACTGGATACGTCTGCAGTACAATAGCAGGCCAGTCGCAATCTTAATGTACCATGACCCAGACATGGAGTCTCATATTTTGCCCTCCAATATCCAAACGAATTCAAATGAAAATCCAAACGTTTTAAACTTTTATTACATATTAAAACGATTTATTAGAATCAATTCGAAACGATATACCCTCGTCCAGCATTGGGTTGTTGAGAGCTTAAAATGGAATTTTTTTGTCCTGACACCTGGCCCAATCAACAAAAGGAGCCTAGAAAAGACAACGAAATTCACATTTCATGGTTTGGTATATCAAAGTAATTTATCAAACAATATCAAAACATTTCCCCTACATATATATCACACATAATTATAATGTGTAGTGTACAACAATGACATAAGACATGGCTGCACTAGCGCAGTGCACTTTCTGCGTAACTTAATTCAGGTGGTCTAATGGAGATTCATCATAATGGCTTTTTTCACTATTTTCTTTCTAGAATGTGAGGAATATACAGGTAATAGTAGAGTAGTACATACAGATTTAAACCCCTTTCCGAAACCAATTACACTATCTAGACAATGTAATCTATTTTTTTCTTGGTAACAATATTTTCGACCAAATACAAATACACAATTTCTGACGCGTGGTGAATATTGAACAGTACTTTTAAGATTGATTATTTATTGTTTTACGTCCCACTTCAGAATATTTTACTCATATGGAGACCTCACCATTGCCGGTGACCCGTGGGGATCCGGGTTAGAATAGGTCCTCAGCATCCCCATCCCTCGCAGGGAGGCACGATAAAGATCCCTCCCTGCTCAAAGGCCCTGAGTGCCGAGCATAGGCCTAAATTTTACAGCCCTTCACCGGCATTGGTGACGTCTCCACATGAGTGAAATATTCTCGGTTGGACTTAAAACAATAATCATAATCAAGCATTGCCGGTGAAGGGCTGCAAAATTTAGACCTATGCTCAGCACTCAGGGTCTTTGAGCAGGGAGGAATTTTTATCTGCCACACCTGCTGTGACACGGGGCCTCGGTTTTTGCGGTCCATCCGAATGACCACCCCATTTAGTCGCCTCTTACGACACGCAAGGGGATGCTGGGGACCTATTTTAACCCGGACCCCCACGGGTATACTTTTAGAATAGCTGAAGAATCACACTGACCTCAGAAATATTATTAATTGTTTTAATATATGATTTACTGATTCAAATATGGCAACTAGAGCCTAAGCAATGTCTGGTTTGCCATTACTGTGTACAGAAATTGTGATTGATTATTTATTGTTTCACGTCCCACCGAGAAGGAGACGACACCAATGCCGGTGAAGGGCTGTAAAATGTAGGCCTATGCTCGGCACTCAGGGCCTTTGAGCAGGGAGGGATCTTAATCGTGCCACACCTGCTGTGACACGGGACCTCGGTTTTTGCGGTCACATCCGAATGCTGTCGCCTCTTACGACACACAAGGGGGTGCCGAGGACCTATTCTAACCCGGATCCTCACGGGTACTGTGTAAAACCAAATCAAAAGTTTGTAAAAAGCGCGAGTTTATGTATATCCTGAGACTGAATAATTCAAAACATCGAAACTGGGTGTAGAGCTTTTAAAACAATACCTGATGAACTATCTTTTGAGCGGGATACATAATGTAGTTCAATTGTTAATCCACTTAAACGTGATGACTTTGACTTTGCAATTGTCAACTTTCCTTTTTTCTGTAGTAATGTACCACTATCCCCTGCTTATGGTGTGTATGTCTCTCAGTTGATTCGATACGCAAGGGCATGCCATGCGTATGATGATTTTTTATAGCGAGGCCAACTACTAACCAAAAAGTTGATGTTGCAGGGTTATAACGAATCTCGTTTAAAGTCATCATTTCGCAAATTCTACGGTCGCTATAATGACCTTGTTTGCGATTACAAAGTATCACTAAGTCATATGTTGACTGATTTGTTTCATACCATTTGTTAGACTGTCATTTTCATACTAGATTTGACGACGGGTAACCCCGTTTACTTTGTTTCGACTACAGGCTCACGGCGGGTGTGACCGGTCAGCAGAGGATGCTTACTCCTCCATGGCACCTGATCCTGCCTTCGCTTTCGTCGAAGGTCCGTGTTGCCCTACACTCGATTTTGTATGTGTTTTTGGACTATGATTACGTTTCATACTTTGTTACTTCGCCATTTTATTAGTAAATTTTACGACCAAAAATGATAATCTTAGTATCTTTTTAATGATATTTGCGGGTTTTCACATGCTTGATCAACTTGCCGTTAACACATTGAGGCTGATGTTTCTTGTTTGTACCACTATCAGAATACACAATACACGTTCTGGTCAATCAAGCGATTCATTTTAGAAGTTCAGAATTTATTTTTGGTCCAAGATTTGAAAAAAAAATTATTATAACATAACATTTTGTTTATATTGTGGTTTGATTGATTTCAGCCAATCAGAAAGCTCGAAATTATTCAATCATATAACAATATTCTTCAAATACTCTCAAGAGGAACGTAGAACAATATAACCAACCAACCAATTTTCGAATGACCAATGTATAGAACAACATATTATACCTGAAGATTCACAAATGAACGACAATTTAGAGGCACATGCCCCATCATCCCAGGCTCCATTCGTCTTGAAATAAGCATAGCCACAATTTTGTGCCTTTTTATAGCCGTCTGGTTGACCAGAATCCCAATTAGAAAACGTGGGGGCCTTTCCAGTGGAAAACAATTTCCAGCTTCCCTCTGTACCCACGTCATTATGATCGAGCCAGAAACGAACTATCAACATAGGATTTTATAGAAATGAAAGCAGTATTCATCATGCTTTTGGTACTATGGTTACGTTTAACACATTAATTGTTTACTTTGCCAATTCATATTACAAAATGAATGAGTATCTAAAGAGAGATACATGCATATTTGATAGTTGCTCAAATATATATTTTTTAACCATTTGTTCATTTATCTGAGAAACAGTTACATGTACCTTTAGGAAAGTTCTTCATTATCCAACGGTTTTCCTGCGCATCGTTGATTTGAACTAAAGTTGCGCCATTTTCTCTGCACGCCATCTGATAATTCATGAATATAAAAGTTTGGCCACAAATGGTATACATTCAAGAACTTTGCTATATTTAGTAATGAAATGTGTTCCTGTATATCATAGATTTACCCACCTGAGCATCAAACCAGTTACGAGGGGACCTAATAAAAACGTAACAATGACCTTTGTACGACTTCCATCCACTTTTGCAACCTATATTTAAAAAAACCCCACAGAAAAACGTACAAAGTAAATATATATAAAATTTTAATTTATGGATGGGGAAAATTTTAATATTCAAACAGCCTTTATTGGGAGTAGACGGCACAGTCAGACCCCTTCCTGTTATTATACCCCCCGCAAACAAGTTTGGGGGTTTAGGAATCACTCTTGTCTGTCCGTCCCGTCTGTCTGTGCAGATTCGTTCGTGTCCGGGCCATAACTTCTTTGTTCTTTGAGGTAGGCATACCATATTTGGCACATGGGTGTATCACTATGAGATGATGTGTCGCGTATATGAATGACCTCTGTATGACCTTGACTTTTCACCTCAAGGTCAAAATTATCAGGGTTTTTTTTAAAATGAATTCATGTCCGGCCATAATTCTTTGTTCTTTGAGGTAGGCATCCATATTTGGCACATGGGTGTATCACTATGAGATGATGTGTCGCGTATATGAATGACCTCTGTATGACCTTGACTTTTCACCTCAAGGTCAAAATTATCAGGTTTTTTTAAAATGAATTCATGTCCGGGCCATAACTTCTTTGTTCTTGTCATAGACATCCTGTATTTTGCACATGTATGCATCACCATGAGACGATGTGTCATGTACTCAGTTTGTTGTCTGTGCAGATTCTTTGTTCTTTTAGGTACATACCATACTTGGCACATGGGTGTATCACTATGAGACGATGTGTCAGGTATATTGATGACCTTGACCTTTAACATGAAATTCGTGTCCGGGCCATAACTTCTTTGTTCTTTGCCATATGCATCCTGTCTTTGGCACATGGATGCATCATCATGAGACGATTGGCCATGTACTCTGTCTGTCCGTCTGCGTGTGTTGATTCGTGTCTAGGCCATAACATCTTTGTTCTTTGACATATGCATACCATTCTAGCATATTGATGTATCAATGCCCTTTGACCATATGACCTTGACCTCAAGGTCAAAGGTATAAGTTCTCTAACATGGATTAATTTGGCATGTGTACTTACATTCATGATCTCATAACCTTGATCTCAAGGTCAACACTTAAAGGTTTACATGCATTTGTGTCCGGGCCATATCTTTGTTCAAGCTTCAGTGACTCAAGTAAGTGTAAAGATATGTGGTGGTGGGGGTATCCTCTTGTGAGTATTACTCACAGTATTTCTAGTTTAAACATTATATCAGATGGGACACGTGACTCACATTCGTTAGACATGATACAAAAAAAAAAGTTTGCCTCTTTAGCAAAAAATTACCTTTAGGATTATTCCCTTTATTTTTCATTGTATCAACGGTATTTTGAATTTCTTGCAACTTTTTCATCATTTCATTTCCGCAAGTGTTCCCTTCGTCACCCTCACACCCGTTGAATGTACATCCAGTTTTGGTGCACTCTGTTTCAAAGACAACCGCCTGTAATAAAAGTTGGTGTATGATATCAATTTTCCTTCAAAGTTAGTCTAAGTACATGTAGTAATTATATACCCCACGCAACGAGTTGCAATTATATACCCCATGCACGCAACGAGTTGCGGAGGGTATAATGTTTTTGACCCGTCCGTCAGTCCTGTTTCGTTTTTGTTGTTGTTGTTTTGTTTTTTTTTGGTCAGCGCAACTCCTCTGAAACGGCTCAACAGATTATCGTGAAACTTTGTAGTCATGTAGAACATACCGTGTAGATGTGCATATACACAGGGAATTCTTATTCATTTTTTTCCCCTGGTAATTATGTCCCTTTTGAACTTAGAAATTTACCCACAATTAAAAATATACTACTGAAACAGTTTGTCAGCGCTACTCCTCTGAAACCACTCAACAGATTATCGTGAAACTTTATAGCTTTAAAGAACATACTGTGTAGATGCGCATATACACAGGGAATTTTGATTCAATTTTTTTCTGGAAGTTATGCCCCTTTTGAACTTGGGAAATTTGGCCGATATGAAATATACTACTGAAACAGTTTGTCAGCGCAACTTCTCTGAAACCGTTCAACAGAGTTTCGTGAAACATTGTAATTAATAAGGACAAACTTTGAAGATTCACATATTTACAGGAAATTCTTATTTGATTTTTTTTTTAAAGAAGGAATTTATATCCCTTTGATAAAGGAGGAATTTATATCCCTTTGACTTAAATATTTACCAATTAAACACTGAATGGAAGAAACCCATGGGGGCCCGGGTAAGACTAGGCTCCCAGCAATCCCCTTGAATGGGGCGGTCATTCGGATAAGACCGCAAAAACCGAGGCCCCGTGTCACAGCATGTGTGGCACGATAAAGATCCCTCCCTGCTCAAAGGCCCCCCGAGTGCCGAGCATAGGCCTAAATTTTGCAGCCCTTCACCGGCACTGGTGACGTCTCCATATGAGTGAGATATTCTCGAGCGGGGCGTAAAACAACAAATAATCAATCAATCTGAATGGAAGCTTGGTTATTTATATATTGTTTTACGTCCCGTAAGATCGTTAAAAACACTAAGACTCCGACTATTAAAATGAAACGGTGAACAAAAGACTGGAACTCCCCCACGTAATCAAGATCATTCATAAAATTTTCTCAGCCGCTGAACCAATCGCTGATACTGCAGACTCACATGGAGGCCACAAATGCGTCGAACGTATCTTTTGTCGCCAACGTGTCGGCGCAGGAGTATTTTGGACGCCTTTTTTGCCTTACAAGACACTCGATACTTACACATTTAGTAGTACTTAAATGTATACATTGATACTTACACATTTAGTAGTACTTAAATGTATACATTGATACTTACACATTTAGTAGTACTTAAATGTATACATTGAGGTTTATTAATATCCTATGTGTGTACATCCACTAAATCAAAATATATCAATGTTATCTTTGCTATATTCATAATTGCAAAAAATATAAAGATGCTGGCGTAAATCGGAATTGTTCTGACCACTCTCCAGATCCAATACCCTTCCCATTACATACTTTCTGGTCCGGGTTAGAATAGGCCTCCAGCATCCCCTTGCGTGTCGTAAGAGGCGACTGAATGGGGCGGTCATTCGGATGAGACCGGGAAAATCAAGGCCCCGTGTCACAGCAGGTGTGGCACGAAAAAGATCCCTCCCTGCTCAAAGGCCCTGAGTGCCGAGCATAGGCCTAAATTTTGCAGCCCTTCACCAGCAAATGGTGACGTCTCATATGAGTGAAATATTCTCGAGTGGGACGTAAAACAATAAATAATAATAATCATTACACACTTTCGATACCTCTGCAGATATCATCTTGATGAAATATTACAGTATCGTCTGTTAAGTCCCATTGAATGATCTGAATTCTTACCTTTACCAAACCAGTCCGGTTTTGGACAGTTTTAAACAGCTGATAATGCAAATCTGACAACTGTTTCGTTATATTCCTATCATCCCCCTGTTGCGCGTTACCACAATGCAGGAAAGCGACAAGAAGAAAAATGCCCAAGCAAGAAGCCATCATCTGGGGTTTGAAGGCATCTACCGATGTAAAGGGTGAGACACTCGGTGAGTATATATAAGGAGTCGGGGGTACTTCAGCGACATCTGTTGGAACATAAATCAGCAATTTTAAACAACTCCAAAACTGAAGTATAGGAGTTTATTTCTGTTTACACGTGACGGCATCTGCTGTCGGGAAGTATGAAATGCAAAATTATTTACATTGCATCTGTTGTTAGCAAATATGATAAGTGTTCAAACTCCATAACCTTACACGAGTCATTCTCCGAATAAAACACATTTGGTAAGATATTTCAAAAGACCTAAATTTGCAGTTTCTTCAACCTCGTTTAGTCAACGTCCATTTCATGTTGGTTGTCTTCTGATTTACTGTGATTTTCGATTTTATAACGTATCTCACAATTCAATGAAGTCATAACGCATCTCACAATTCAATGAAGTCATAACGTATCTCACAATTCAATGAAGTCAACTACATTATACGGAAATGAGGTATAACATTTGTTCCTTTAATTTTTTTTTCAAAATAGGGTTCTTTTTGGTCTTTCCTACCTAAAATATAGTTCATGGTAAGGAAAGATCCAAAAACTGCAATGTCACATGCTTATTTCTAAATTATGAGTCACTACATGTACATGTATTAGTGTAAAATCATGGAACGATATTCCATGTATATTTAAAAAATAAAGATCGCATTTCATGTAATATTGCAAGATTACCTAGTTCGAGAAAACCGATCTCGGTGGCTCAGAGGTAGAGCTCTCGCCTCGTGATCGGGAGGTCGTGCATTCGAGCCCCGTGCTCGGCTACCTGCCGCGTCAAACCTAAGACGAGAAAATAGGTAGTGATTGCTTCTTCACCAAGAGCTCGACATTTAGAAGTGAGAATCACGGGTCTTTCGGATATGATCTTAAAAACGGAGGTCCCATGTCGCAGCAGGTGTGGCACGCAAAAGAACCCCCTCACTGCTAAAAGCCATGATTGAGTGCTAGGCAATATGTCTAAATTGGCAGCCCTTCACCGGCAATGGTGACGTCTCAATATGAGTGAAATATTCTCGACGGGACGAAAAAACAACAAATAATCAATCAATCGGGGACAAGTCACGGCTTATATATTTCAAATACACATATAACATTTCGAGACCTAGGAGATTTATCCCGTATCATCCACAATAAAAGGCCTTTCTTTCTATTCTACTTAAGACTCAGAAATTCACAGCCGATCGTTTACCTATACGTCCACGGATTAAGGTAGCTCATTACACAAAATTTTAATTAATGATTCGTTTAAGCACCTTTCAAGAAGTACAGTTTCGCCATCGAAAAAGTAATACAAGATCTTAATTATTTTATATGATTTTTTTTCTGATTTTCCCCGGAATAATGAAAAAAGTTGTTTTCTTTGCAGAAAAGAGATTCTAGACTCCAAATTTCGCTGTGATTTGATGTAATATATGATTGTTTATAAAACATATCAAAAAAGACTCAGATATGCAATTCGGTTTTTTAAAAATGAAAATATTTATGAAAATCGAAAATGTTATTTGTTGATATTTTTTAAATCTATGGATAAAATCTTCAAAAAAACATGTCAATTAGAAAAAGAACATGTAAGAGAAATATATTTTAAACAGAAATTGAAATGAAATACCAAAATTTAGAAAATATTGCGATTTTTTCAAATTTGAACCAAGCCCGATCGAAATTACAACAAAAAGTCATAGAGATCATTGTAATCAGAAAATACATTCCCTTGATGTAAAATGATTTACACATTAAATGATTTTATAATGAAAGTAAATTCTTAATGAATGTCCATACTATTACCAGTAATATGATTATTGTGTCGCCTGCCTGCGTTAGCGGAGGCGACATATAGGGATCACTTTAGTCGTCGGCGTCACAAAATTTTCTGTCACATTTTTCTCAGAAACCACATAGGCCAGCTTCCTGATATTTGGCACAGAGCATCAGTATGGACAACTGTATCGTGTAACGTAGTTTCGAATCTGCGCGTGTCAACTTCCTGTTTGACGCAACTTAGAATATTTTTAACATAGACAAATTTCTGTCACATTTTTCTCAGGAACCACACAGGCAGCTTCATGATATTTGGCCAGAGCATCAGTATGGACATCTGTATCGTGTAACGCAATTTCCAATCTGCCGCGTGTCAACTTCCTTTTTGACGCAACTTTGAATATTTTGAACATAGAACATTTCTGTCACATTTTTCTTAGGAACCACACAGGCCAGCTTCCTGATATTTGGCACAGAGCATACAGTATGGCAACTGTATCGTGTAATGCAGTTTCCAATCTGCCGCATGTAAACTTCCTGTTTGACGCAACTTTGAACATTTTTCACATGGTTAAATTTCTGTCACATTTTTCTCAGGAACCACACAGGCCAGCTTCCTGATATTTGGCACAGAGCATCAGTATGGACAACTGTATCGTGTAACGCAGTTTCCAATCTGCCGCATGTCAACTTCCTGTTTGACGCAACTTTAATTTTTTGGACTTAAACAAATTTGTCTTCATTTCAGATAGAATCTCACAAACTCACAAATGGCATTCATAACAAATATCTCATCTTTCATCTAATTCATCAATATTAAGATATGCATTGTCATTCTGGTAAACTTGCACAAAATTAGAAGTAGGCAGGCGAACACATGTCTTCCCTGGAAGACTTACCTTAAAATATACTTGTCTAACATGTCTTTCTTTTAACTAACATGTTTTTTGAAGATTTTATCCATAGATTCAAAAATATCAACAATAAGCGTTTTCGATATTCGTAAATATTTTTTTCTCTTAAAAAATCATAACTTCAATCGGGGTATTTTAGGCATGTTTTATTAGATATTCATATCATGCACCAAATCACAGCGAAGTTTGGATACTAGAAACTCTTATTTGTAAACAAAACACATTTTCATCATTCTGGAAAAATCACAAAAAAATGTATAAAATAATTGAGAACTTGTATCACTTTTTACAGGTGAAACCATGCTTCTTGAAAGGTGCTTAACGAATCATGAAATAAAATTTTGATGTAAATGAGCCTCCTTAAGTCACCTCGACGTTATTACAGTTTCTTTGAATCAATTGGCGAAGTTAGCGGTGCGTTAAACGTAATCATAATTCCCCCCAAAACATGTATACAAAGTCGAGTGTAGGGCAACACGGACCTCCGATAAACGCGAAGGCAGGATCAGGTGCCATGGAGAAGTAAGCATCCTCTGCCGACCGGTCACACCCGTCATGAACCCTTAGTCGAAACAAAGTAAATGAGATTGCCCGTCGTCAAATCTAGTACGAAAATGACAGTCGAACAAAGAATATGAAACAAATCAGTCATTCAACATATGACTTAGTGATGATTTGTTATCGCAAACAAGGTCATTATAGCAATGCTTGATGTAATGAATAAATACATTGAACGAGAAATAGGAAATACATGTACACTGTAATTGTATGAATTTGGAAAAAGCATTAGTTATCCATTATCAATTCATGAGGCTGTCTGTGTGTCCTTAGTTTTCTCTCTCTCTCTCTCTCTCTCTCTCTCTCTCTCTGAGGGAGAGAGATTTATTTGTACTTCATGTACCATGGTTTGATAAAAAAAATCTTAAATCTTATTAAATTATCAAATAATACTAGTAATTTATGCTTTATGTATTTTGTTTGTTTTGGTTTCCAAACTAACATCTATGATGACGTAACACAATAACTTGTGCAGCGTAAACTATTTGATTTCATATCATATCTAGAAGGAATTGGTAATTTCTTTTTTTTATTTCATCCTTGATTCAATTCAACTCTGGTACATCTTTGGTTGGCCCTGTGCACTGTACGCGCTTTCACCACACGTGGTCGAAAAACAAAACAATGGTGTCGATAAGATCACCTCATTGTTTACAATTGCTGGTGAAATAAGATCAGGTTTTGGAAAGAAAGTGTGTATAAAGACAAAGTTCATTTTGGAAAGAAAGTGTGTATAAAGACAAACTGTCTTTAAAACTATTTTTATATGGTTTATGTATGCATATAAATTTGCTACCGGGTTTTTTTTATGCATATAAATTTGCCACCGGGTTTTTTTTACCAGTCGCGGTGATTCAGTGGTATAGACCTTGAGCTGCCAATAACCCCTGTTCCCCCCCCCAGGGGGAATTTTGAAGGGTATGATTTTCTTGAAGCTTATTAACAAATGCTACAAAATGAGCCATGTTTGCACTCTGGCCGTTGGGGCGTTAAGGAGTTTTGGGGTAAAATCTTAAGATTTTATCAAAAATCGATGAATTTTGGAAAAACTGTTTAAATCTTAAATATTTTTATTTTTTGTTTGTCTTAACATATGTCTGTATCATAAATGTCATAAACTATCAGAACAGACACCTCAATCACACAATTTTATTTTCTTAGCTATTTTTTGGGGGGAAAATACCGATTTTTTGTGAAAATCGATGAAAATCTCAAAAATTTCCAATATCGCAATTTTAGTGATTCAAAACAAATTGTCATGTTTGGTATGGCTTTTGGTATGAATAATACATCATCTCAATTCAATATTTGCATGTTAAACATATTTGGTAAAAAAAAAAAATACTTCTCAAAGTGGAAACACTCATTACAACTCATCATTATATTAATGCTTCGTTACATCATTGCATTAATATCACACAATTTTATTTCAGGTTAATTCTAATAAATTGAAAGACAAAAATCAGAAATAAAAATGATAAACTATTCTATTAATTAATTAAATCAATTAATTATTAATTTAAGAGACAATTATGATACATGTCTGTTGTACTTATATTGGTATGCAGGGTTCTCAATAGGATTTTTTAAGACTCGTGATTTTTGGAAAGGTTGCATGCATCTCAGCTAACTTTGATGAGTCCAGAACAATAAGACTTGATTCCCGATATACAATTGTAACTAGTACACTTTTGAAACAAAGTTATTTTTATTGCAATAAATGAATAAAAAATTATATACCCTACATATAAAATACATAGCCACGATGGTTGCCAAAAGTGTTACTTTTCCAAAAAAATTACCGTAACAAGAAACTAGATAAATCACTAAGTAATATTCTCTCAATATCTAATACAATTGCAGTAAGTATGTTCATGTAAGCGTACTAAAAGAAGAAATAAGAGAATGCATGCTTAAACTTTCGCTTCACTCTGATTTGGGTAGACCTCTTGAGCCACTGACTGATGGACTGAGCCAATTTAAGGGCTTGACTGTCATGATCAGGAGATGTAACGACGACCAGAGAAGAAACTGCTTAAGTTTTGGAAAAAGGAAAAGGTCGTGTAAGGCTAGATTGGCAAGTATGGTGGGTGGCAAGACGGTACCCTTCTCCAACTTCAAAAATGCTTTACAAGCTCAGATGTATGTGATGGAGCATTATCAAAAAGTAGACGAACATGCCCAAATGCTGACATAGATGTAGTTTATGCTAATATCTCAAGAGCTTTTTTGGAATAGCATATTGGTAATACCGACCGGCAACACTTGCCCTTATAGACATTGGATTTGTACGGCCTACCATCACATTAGAAGTATGCAGTAAAGAACATTCTTTGTGCTTACGGATCTTTTGGCAACTACAGGTCTTCTATCGTGTTTAGTTAGCCATATTTTGCTTCCAATTTTCTTATTGGTTCAAATATGTAAACCCATGGTTTGTCACCAGCAACAATGTTTTGCAAATTGTCTTTAATTGAATATAGGAAAACACTCTTCAGAAAATGCTAAGAGAATGTACTCGTACCCGTATTTGGTCATCTGGCAATATGTGTGGTATGCATCTGGCAGAAATCTTTTGTACTTTCAAAATATGCTTCAAAATAAATGCACCCAAATAGCGATTTGCCAACAGCTTTAACATTATCACGAATCATGGATCTGCTACCACTTTCAATTATTCCCCGAATTTTGCTTTGCCTGTTACAGTCACAGGTTCACCAGATTTGCAGCATCTTCGACGGACTCCGTGCCAGTCAGAAATTACTTTCCACACTGAACTGTCCCAGGCCCATTAACTTCTCCAATTAAGTGAAATCTGCATTACCGAATCACTTAGTTTTGTGTTAACTTTATATAAACTTTAATATCTACATTCTCACAGCGTTTCCTAACCATTTTGTCAACGACTGGCTCTATCAAATGACTTAAGAAATTGCACAAAGCATATCGCGCTTGTGGTACAATAACATTACATATCCAACAGCCCTCGCATGTCGTTTACTCATCAGTTGTACGTATTGGTTTAATTCTGAATGACAAGCAGCTAGATTCCCAGACTTAGAAGGGAAGGCATAGAAAGTTGGCACGAGGGATTGAATATGAATGGACAATGGTGCTATTGTGCCACAGGAACTTAAAATTGACATACATGTATATCAACTGTTCGTTATCTTTGCCTTTACATACTGTGTGCTCTGGTGATGATAGGGAATGAAACTGATGAAGAAGGGGATGAAGTGGTATTGAACAGTCTGATCGATGGAAAATTTGATAATCATGATCACCATCACTTGAAGCGCGTTAATGCTCAAATTTATGCAAATTTGTTGTTTTACATACATTCATTAGTTTTAATTTGAAATGTATTACTACTCAAAATATGCAAAATTGTTTATTTAAAAGAATTGGATATTTACATAGAAATGTTTGTTTTATTGTTCTGTTCATAATTTTTAAAATAGCCTTAAAACAATTTTTTTTTTTTTTTACAAATCATGATTATGCAAATGAGTTAATTTACACATAACGGTAGCATATTATAAGTACA
This sequence comes from Ostrea lurida, assembly GCA_903981925.1. Taxonomy (NCBI): domain Eukaryota; kingdom Metazoa; phylum Mollusca; class Bivalvia; order Ostreida; family Ostreidae; genus Ostrea; species Ostrea lurida. The sequence goes on from CAJDSM010029204.1 coordinate 53,310, forward strand.
ATTCATATGCTTTCATTTGATACCATTTTGACGTACATAAGTTAAAACTAAACCCAAATTATCACATCGTAAATGTTTGAAGTGTTTTAAGAGTAAAATTGCTATGGTAACATTTTTAAAATCCCCATTACGCCCAAACAGCCAGATTGCAAACATGGTTTAAAATGTTGCCAATACAATGATAATTCAAATCAAAGTTGGTCTGCAAAATTCCCCAGAAAACAACGTGTTCCTGTTCTGCTCACAATATACAAAAAAAAGTAATCGGAACATTTTTTTTTTTACAAAAATCAATTAATATTCATGAATATGCAAATCAGCTAATTTGCATGAAATAGCATTTAAAAAGTACAACTTATTATGCTTTCATTCGATACCACTCTGATGTATCTAGGTGGAAACTAAACCACGATAATACATCATAAATGTTGAATGTGGACAGTAAAGGTGCTATGGAAAACGTATTTAATCATAGTTACACCCCAAACGCCCAAAAGCCAGAGTGCAAACATGGCTTAAAATAATACTGAAACAAATGTACTTTAAGGGACAGTTGGTGTGCACAATTCCCCGGGAAGAAACATGTTTCTGTTCTGTTCATAATGTAAAAATATATCAATAAAAACATCAATTTTTACGAAAAATCATTAATATTCATGAATATGCAAATGAGCTAATTTACATATAATGGTATCAAATTAAAGTACAATTCATATGCTTTCATTTGGTACCCACTCTGAGTTTCTACAGTCGAAATTGAACCAAGATATGATATCATAAAGTTTTGAAGTGATGAAATAGCGATGTTGCCGTGGTAACGTTTTTAAATCCCTGTTACACCAAACGCCCCAACGGCAGAGTGCAAACATGGCTTAAAATGTTGCTTTATACAATGTACTTTAAGGAAGTTGGTGTGCAAAATTCCCCGGGAAG
>CAJDSM010029205.1:0-13345 GCA_903981925.1 Ostrea lurida
TCTCCCTATTTCTAATAAAAGTAAAGAAAGATTATACCTGCATTAAAATCAATTTTCTGTCTGATGATGATTTGGCAATTCGAAGTTGATTTAACTTGCAGCATATCAGTGATACGTCCTTGAGTTGTTTCATTTTCCACCTATTTAACACTCTCCAGAATAAACCATCCGTCAATAGATAGGGCAGCTTTGGATCAATGCATGCATTTAATAACAAAATTTAAATGCATTAATAATAAAAAAAAAAAATATAGAAATTAATGTAAGGAAAACGTCTTTACAATGACCTCCCCATTATTTAGAGACAACTACAGGCTTCTCATTAAGAACATTTACTACACAAATCACCACTACTCTTCATCCATCTGGCACACACGTGATGACTCTATACTGCTCTTTTAAGGTTTTTGATTCTACTTGTAGTGGATCACTCCTCTTCATCCGTCTGGCACACACATGACAACTCTGTACTGCTCTTTTAAGGCTTTTGGTTTTACTTGTAGTGGATCCAGACATGGAGAGCTACCTTAGTCCTCCCAAGAGATTCCAGACTGGACCCAGTACTCCGGACCGGATCATGGCTCATCCCCTGGCACACAGGTACAAATCATCATTACACAGGTACAAATCATCATCACACAGATACAAATCATCAACACACAGGTACAAATCATCATTTACACATTCCCTGGCACACAGGTACAAATCATCATTTACACGTGCCCTTATTGTCAATTTTACCCCCGAGCTACTCCGAGTCTCATGTGAATGAATAAGTTAAATGTCATTGTCTTCTAGCACCACTCATTTGTGGTCCAGGGTATACCAAGATCTAGCTATGGAGATATACTTTGGACTTCAGGATGTTAGTCCTTTGTTTTATCATGATCATTTCATCATCTCTAAATACTATTGAGAGAAAGGGGTTTTGGTAAATTAATTAGTCCTATGTTTTTACTTTTATCATGATAATTTCATCAGCTCTATATATTATCGAGAGGAAGGGGTTTTGTAGATTAATTAAATACAAGGTAAGTGGGATGTGTGATAATTTTGTGAAATATTATATTAATGAGACAAATTTAACAACTTTTCAGCAGTATTATTCATCAAGCAGTTAGAAGATGGAAGTCCGACAACTGGGTTCCCCGTGTTGGTAAATGTGCAAAATCCCGCCCCCCTCCACACATGCTACGGCTTCATGCCTCTCAAAAGACAATACATAAATGACAGCAGACAACGGATTCTGAGACGTCGATAATCACGGATCACCTCGGCGGACACTTTCCATCAGAGCTCGATCTCCATCACTGGAAGTCCGAGGCTGCAGGTTGTTAGGCCATACGCCATGACTCATCACTAGTGACATACGGATTTTGTATTTCAACATTAGTCCTGTAAAGTGCCACATGCTAACTGATCTCATCGTCCTAGTCCAGATTCCTTACTGGGGAAAAATTATTCATTTCCGTGGTCCATGTTCTATGGGGGTAATTAATGGCATAGTGAAAAAATCATTTTGCTTTTGTGCCTTTTAATGAAATTAATTTGTCCATGGGACTGACATATTGTATATTGGGTAATTTGCTGCAAGGGGAAAGGTAGGTTTTTGGACTTTTTTTGTTTTTTTTTTGGTCCAAAATTTTTGAAAGTTTTCACATTTATATTTTTGGATGTTTGCTGAATTTAAATTATATGGAAGTTTTGGCCCTTTTCAGCCTCTTTTCTTTTTATTATATTAACCCCCCCCCCCCCCAAAGAAAACCCCCTAAAAAACCAGAAAGTTTCCGGCATGCCAAATTACCTATAACAGCTATTATAATTCATGCCAATCTGGGTTCAAATATAAACATGATGCTTGAAATAAGACTACGGCCAAGTGTAAAACGCCAAGGAATCATTCTTTGTAAATAATTTCATTCATGTCACATACATGTGTAAATATCGGAACAGATGACTTGGTAGCATTTTTTTTTTCTTTATATGTGTACGATGGTATTGCTAAAACTTTGTCTTTCTCTTAGCTCATTGTACTGTTATTTCACAAAGAAAGGTTGTAAACGGAATGCGACATCATTGTTAGAAGAATTTTGTGAAAGTCTTCTATGAAGATGCCAATCAGATAACATCATCATATTGATCAGTTTGTCTTTGTATTGAAGGCGGAAAGTCCCTTTTGATATCGAAATAGCTATGTAAATACTTTGTTTAGTTTGAAGTTTTCTGACAAACGTTTAATCGGTTGAAGCAGAATCCCCCCCCCCCCCCCCCCCCCCCCCCCCCCCCACCTGAACAACTTGCAGTTTAATGTTCATGGGCATGTCATGCTTTAAAAAATCTAGAGGGATGCTGTCTACTTATGTGATGTGTTCTCCGGGCAATTAACTGTGCTTTTCTGATTGCCTCTTTTGGGAGTTCATCAACCACCTCTTGAAAGAGTTAGAAATTTCTTGCCAAACACACCACCCCCCCCCCCCCCCTTTCCTCTCGAATTCCCCATCCCATCTTCATTGAAAGCGAGGACATTTCACTTCTTGCCTTTAATGTAATTGGAACCACAACACGATATCGACAACACCCAACCCAAAACCTAAGACTCGATATGACTGGATTGTTTTAGTACCAAAGAATGGACACCCAGAAAATTTTCAAATTATTCTGAAATAGTCTACGAAATGGAGTTATATTGCGTTGGGGAATCGAGTGGTCCTGTTACTGTACAGTGATTGAACACAAGGACATTAAAAGGTGTAAAACCTGAGTAAGTTTCTGTGTACCATAGCTTGACATAGTAAGTTGACTGTGTAAATGACAGTATGGTCTAATGTAGGAGTTTATAGAACCGCAGTGTAATATACGTACACGTATTATTTCGGTGTGAATGTAAGCATATGTTTAATATTTAAGCTATGATGAATATTCAAATCGCTAAGTCTCGGTTAGAATATTGTTTATGATTCAAAATATCACATAACTTTCTCTTAAGTTATGAAACTGTAGAACGGAAGAATGTTTCTTTCAGTAGAGAAAAGTAGTCCCGTCTGCCGCAGCCATTTAATATGCGATGCCCTTTAATAATACATACCACCAATTTCGCCAGTTGACAGCTATATCGCATCTTCCGTAAGTTTCAGAGATGGAAAGCTTCTCACACATTTGTTTATTTCTCTTACAGAAATGATGTCCGTACAACCAAAGCAAGGCATCTCATTGACTGTGTGAATCTTAATGTATGTTATTTTCGTTACAGGTTTAATGTCCTTTCAGTATTTGTGTTAATATGTCAGCAAATTGTTGCAATCTGGTTAATGATATGAACATCATCTCTATTGTATACAATAAATACATAATGGGGGTTTAAAAATACTTGTTGTTTAAATAAAATATGGATGTCTGTTTAGGAAAGAAATCAGAATTAAGACCACGTTGCTGAGTTGTTTTCCGTATGTGCCAAACAGGTGGGCTCTTAGATGTTAAGTTCAAGTCAACTCTGGGATATGGAGATTTTTTTCTGAGGGGCACAGATAACACAAGATTGATGTCGGATAAAAATCTATTAAATTTTATAAGTGTGAGGACGCAAGGTTGGAGTGCTAAAAGACTCTGTAATCTTTCATTCTGGTCAGCCAACATCAATTAGTTTGTTTTTTGTTATTTTTTTTTCATTAGATGAACTGTTTTATGCCCGCATAAGAAATGCGGGTGTGTTTAGCCTATACACGCTGTCGTCCGTCTATACCGTTTAACTTTGTCTTTGCCAACTCCTCCCAAACCCTTTGGGTGATGTTATGATAACATGGTACAAAGAAAGATCACAATGTGGAGATCTGCATTTTACAAGGGAATTGCTGTCCAATGTTTGTTCAAAGGAGTTTGTGGCCCTTGGACTTAAGTTTTTAAACCTCACAAAAAATGCGGGCTTGATTTATGCTATACTGCTGTCATCCGTCTTCTGTCCCTACTTTGTCTTAATGCAAACTCTCCAAAACCCTTTGGGTGACGGGGATTTTGATGAAACTTGATACAAGAAAAGATACGTATGTGGAGATGTGTGTATTACACTTGTGGAATGCTGTCTGATGTTTGAAGGAGTTATTTCCCTTGGACTTCAGTTTTTCTATGCAAAATACTTCATCTTTCCCCAACTGCTCCTGAACCCTTTTAGGGATTTTTGTGAAACTTGGTTCAAAGAAAGATTGCAATGTAGAAATGTGCATATTTCAAGGAGAATGTGTCCTTTGTTTATAGACCTTGGACTTAAGTATCGTCTTTGCAACTCCTCCTATTAAAATCCTTAGGGGAATTTTGATGAAATTTAGTACAAAGAAAGATCACAATGTGGAGATATGCATAATACAAGTGGAATGCTGTCCAAAGTATTTTAAAGGATTTAGGGCCCAAATGGACTTGCGTTTTTCTATGCAAAATACTTTGTCTTCGCAATTCCTCCTAAACCCTTTATAGAAGGATTTTAATGAAATTTGGTACAAAGAAAGATCACAATGTGGAGGTGTGTATATCGCAAGGGGAATGCTGTCCAGTGTTTTTCAAAGGATTTATGGCACTTGGACTTGGGTTTTTGTCTTCAACGTAGTTTGTCTTTGTAACTTCTCCGAAACCTTCGGGGGATTTTGATATTTTAAGTCTGTGGGTCCATAATATATGCTGGCGTATCATGTACCAGTTAGATGGGCCCTAATTATCTTTGCAAAATACTTTGTATACACAACTTCTCCTAATTTAACCCTTTAGGGAGATTTGTTGAAATTTGGTACAAAGAAAGATCACAATGTGGAGATGTGCATTCATTACTAGGGGAATCTTGTCCAATGTTTTTAGCTCACCTGAACCGAAGGTTGAATTTCGTCCAGTGGTTCTGGAGAAGCCGAAAATGTGAAAAGTTTACGGACGGACAACAGGCGATCAGAATACATGTAGCTCACTTGAACCTTCGGTTCAGGTGAGCTAAAAACAAAGAAAAAAACCGAACTGGACTTGGAATTTCCAGTACACCATGTCAATGCGAAAGAAAAAGACCTTAACAGAGTTGTTGCTAGACAGTAGGGGTCTAATTCTAATATTAAATAGGACTTTTTGCCTAAAATTGTAAGTGATGTAGCTGGTACATGTAAATACAATAATGAAAATAACAAGAGGCCCATGGGCCACATCGCTCCACCTGAGCACAAGCTGCTTCACTAAATAAGAGCAGTAGTTTGGGATTTAGAATGTACCACTGTGGACTAAATCTAACCTATGTCGGGTGGAGGCATTATCTGACCAACTGAAATCTATCCATATCAGGAAGCTTTCAGGTAAATATCCACTCTTCTGGTTCAATGAAAAAGATTTTTTAAAGAATTTCTCTATATATCTGCATGTAAAACTTTGATCTCCTATTGGGGCCTCATCAATCCCGGGGGTCATGATTTGAAACAAACTTGAATCTCCTCTATATAGGAAGCTCCATATAAATTTCAGCTTTCTGGCCAGTGGCTCTTGAGAAGAAGATTTTCCTAATATAATCATATGTAAAACTTTGATCCCTTTGTGGCCCCATCGTACCCCCGGGGGTCATGATTTGTACAAACTTGAATCTCCTCTATATCAGGAAGCTAGCTTCATATAAATTTTCAGCTTTCCTGTCCCAGTGGTTCTTGAGAAGATTTTTAAATGACACCACCCCTATTTTGCATTTTCATGATTTCTCCCTTTGATGAGGGCCTGGTCCTTCTTTGAACAAACTTGAAGCCCCTTTACCCAAGGATGATGTGTACCAAGTTTGGTTGAATTTGGCCCAGCGGTTCTTGAGAAGAAGTCGAAAATGTGAAAAGTTAACAGACAGACGGACGGACGGACAAAAGGTGATCAGAATTGCTCATTGAACCTTCGGTTCAGGTGAGCTAAAAATGGTGGCGTGTTATCCTTTATAATAGTTTTGTTTAAAAATTATATTGTAAACGTCTAGTGTCTGGACTGACTTCTGTTTCACACCATTTTATATGGGTATTAGACAAGTGACTGAATATTCGAATACTAAATATCCATTCGAATAATCGTTATTTACTATTCATTCGCGAATATTCAAACATTCGTTTCAGATCTAGTAAATGTAGACTATCAACTTGAATAATGCCTCACCCGTGGGGGTCCGGGTAAGAATAGGTCCCCAGCATCCCCTTGCGTGTCGTAAGAGGCGACTGCATGGGGCGGTCATTCGGATGAGACCGGAAAAACTGAGGTCCCGTGTCACAGCAGGTGTGGCACGAAAAAGATCCCTCCCTGCTCAAAGGCCCCGAGTGCCGAGCATAGGCATTTTGCAGCCCTTCACCGGCAATGGTGACGTCTCCATAAGAGTGAAATATTCTCGAGTGGGACGTAAAACAGTAAATAATCAATCAATCAATCATAAAAACAGCAAGTCAGTTTCAAAGTTTTATTAGTTTGTAATGAAAAAGTGATCAATCTCATGAATTCTACAAAGAATACAATGTTTAGAGTAATGCAAACATGGAACCCCGTAAACACCAGGTTCGATCTGGTGATAAGGAGGAGTAAGCATTCCCCGTTGACCTGTCAGACTAGCATAAGAAGTTAAGGATTTTAAAATAGTCTGAACAGGCTGAATTTCAAGTCCGTTGTACACGGTAGAGGAAAATTGGAAACTGTCCGACTTCGTGATTTGTACCATTAAGTCCATGGTCATTTGGCAAGAATTTGAATTTGACTCCATTCTCCTGCACTTCTGACAAACCATCCACTCCATAGAAGGTCACTCCGTTTATGTCAAGATCCAAGATTATATCGTACCTCCTTCCAGCTCGGATATCCAATGGGGGATTAATCTCAAGTAAAAATACTCGAGAATCTCCATTTGTTAATACAGACTGATTAGACACAGAATATGCTTCACGTTGTCCATTTTCTAATATTCTGAAGCTGATTGAAAATTGAACTGGTTTTTGATGGCTGCCATAAATATAAACACCATACAAACTGATGTTTTTGGACACACTAAATGTCACAGAATCTGGCAAGTTTTTCAGGTATGATTTCCCTGCTAGAGTAGCATTGAATCGTAACAGAACTGACTTATCTTTTGGGGCTTTGAACCAATATGGCAGTTCTACTGTTCTGGATGAGTCATCCTCCAGCGACTCTGCAAGGATATTTGTGTCACCACTGCCTTGGGGTCCCAACGAGGCAGCTACAGTAGAATTTCCTGCTGGGGTCGTCAATTCAATGTCTGAATCATCTGAATCACTGGATGACGGAATAATGATACTGCCCGACTGCCCAGCGGGCAAGCGTGCATTTCTTGCAACCAAATGCTGATACACCTCGATGATGTCGTCCACGCTTAACACTCTCTGGGCAGCCACCTGATTATTGAAGAACTCCACAGACATATTTATGTATTTGATTTTCTTCAGAATATTGCCGAGAAGCAGCCTCTTATTTTCGGGAGTTGGATCTTTGGACATAAGTGCACACTGACATTCCGCCCACTGGATGACTGCTGTGTATATTTCCTCTTGAGACAAGTTGATCTTGTTGGTGACGATGAGTTCCAGAACACATTCCCGCGGCAGCTTGATGAAGCCCTTCATAAATTCTCGTGTCTGCAGTAGAAGATGGGAGTGGGCATAGAAGAAATTCAGGGCACTCCGCTTCGTTCTATCGTTATTATTGTCATAGGCGTACTTCAAAGCCTTGCAAACATTTTGTATAGTCAGCTGCTTCTTTTGATCACTACAAAAAAAAAAAAATCAGTTACTCTAATGATCTTTATCATTTACACAAATTGAATACTTTATCAATTACACCAACTGAATTTCATGTAAAAATGAAATAAATAAATATATATGTGTGTGGAAATCTGCAGAGAATTCCATGTAAAATAAATAAATATATATGTGTGTGTAAATTCTGCAGAGAATTCCATGTAAAATAAAGAAATATGTATGTAATTCTGCAGAGATGCTGGTGCATTATCACGTTTTGGCTATTGTAAGAGTTCTTGAAATCTACTTCTGTGGCATCAAACATTTCAATATTTTAATCCGTCCAAATAATGACTGAGGACTAAATGTCATAATGACCGGTCCGAGGAAATTTTAACCAGTGAAATTCTTCGCGATGGTAATTATTTTCAAGAACCACTGTTCTGGTATTGCTATAGCTAAACGATCTATAGTCGTACAGATATACAGAAATCAACCGACATGAAACGAAAGAAGATTTTTTAAGTGTTTTTTTTTTTCTTTTTCTTTTTTCCAGAAGGAAAACATATAATTTATATACGAGATTCCTGAAAGTTTACCCATTTACTGACGACATTGTGCGTTTGGTAATATTTTTGTTCTTTTCAAACAGGAATGGCAGTACGTCACGACAGACCTGAAGTCGCGACGTGCAGACTTCCGATGAGAAATTTCGGTCTAAATTCAAGCAATGAGCAACTGTACGTTAAATTTGTCGATTCGACAAAGTTTACGCCTCAATCAAAAGGTAGAGAGAGATTGTGGATTTAGAGGGGTGTTTTTCTGGTTGACATTCTTTTTTTTGCCATTTTGGAAAGAAACATGTGAAGATCATTTATTTTAAAGCGTAGTTAGCTAGGTCGCCGTTTAATGTAGAGAGGTTCCGAAAAGTAATTTACCGCAACAACCCGAACGTTATATTGACATTAGTAACGATGGCGCGAGGGTGAAAGATTTGCCGCAGCGTGAACGGGAGACAGAAATGGAGGCCCTGAATCGGCGAGTTTTGGAGGGACGTTTGGACAGTCTCCCTCCGGAGGATAAATCAGACATTACTGTCTTTGTTAGCTCAACATTTACAGGTGCGTGCTACTGCACTTGTGCATTTAGAATCGGATTGAAAACCAGGTTATAACTTATCATTATAGGTACCAGCATGCAGTGCATGACAGAGCTGATTAACAATGTTAACTGACTGTTAATGTTAACATAGTTACAATGTTAAGTTTTCATTATAGTTACTCCTACATTGTATGTCCTGTTTGCTTTCTAATAAACAACTTAGGCCCATTCTGTAGGCCTACATGACATTAAGCTCAGTGAGATGGTAGAGGCTAAATATTTGGTAAAGGAGTCCAGACCAAATATTTAGCCTCTACCATCTCACTGAGATTAACATGACATCAACTCGGTATAATTTATAAGGCACACATTCATACCTTGATACCTCGTCTTTGGGATAAAGTCGATCTCTATGTCTGTAGGTCCCGCTCATCATGTTGGAAACAATTTTTAACTACTTTCCGTGCATGCGTGCGCGTGGGGTGTTTGGGAAACGTCTAGCTATATTAGTCCAGACTTAATGTCCTTAAACTCGTTGATGGTTTTGGCACTAACTACCCACTCTGGTAAGCTGCTCCAGTTGTTTGCCACTTGGAGTCGGAATGAATGTTTCCTTAGATTTAACTTTCTCAGCCTCGGGTTTGATGGGTTTTTCATGCTGTGACCCTAGTTCGTGTGATTTGTTTGCAGGGCATGCTGTGACCTCTAGTTCGTGTTGATTTGTTGAAGTTCATGCTGAGTATCTTCTCTCTGTCCAACCTGTCTTTGGTGTTCAGTATTTTAAAAAGACTTGTATATACCCTCTTTCTCTCCTGTAGTACATTGATGGTAGTTTTAGTTTTTGTAGTCTATTTTTCCTTAAGTAGGTTAATTTTTATTTTCAGTGCATAATCTCTGTATACTTCTCGATCTTGTCCATATCGATATCCTACGTATTGAGTTGTACCTGGGGTTGTACCACGTCCTGGGGGCATTTCCATATTTAGATACCAACATATGTCTTACTAAGGTAGTGTACAATCTCCTGATGATGTTCCTACTACGGCTTATGCAAGTTCTCTTGTTAATAACCCCTAGAATTCTTGTTTCTTTATTTACTGAGGTGTTGACATGTTGATGGACAGATAGTTTGTTATCCACCATGCATAGTCTCCCAGGTCCTTCTCCACAAATGTCTCTTCTAGTTTTTGAAGCTCTCCATTGTTGGTGTCTCTCATATTCATGTTTGGAGTTGTTGTGTCCCAAGTGCATCACACTTCACTTCCTCGTGCTGAACTTTAGAAGTCATCGGTCCGACCAGTCTAATAGTCTGTTGATGTTTTCCTATAATAACTGGTCTTAATTGCTCATGAGTTTCTACAGAGCCGTATATAGTTTTGTGTCATCAGCAAAGATGCGCACGATGTTCTCTACAGCATCTGGTAAGTCATTGATGAGCACAATGAACAATATCAGGTTAAATACACTTCCCTGTGCGATGTCGCTAGTTACATCAGACCTTTAGTTGGTTCTTTTAAAATCTCTTTCTCCTTGGATATCCAATCCCTTATGTTCCCTTCTATTCCATAGCATTTTAGTTTTAATTAGCCTCTCATGCGGGACAGTATCGAAAGCCTTCTCAAAGTCTAAATAGTAACTGTGTTCAGTGGCTCCCCTTCATCTAATGCTTCTGTGCACCCATCTATACGTCAAGTAATTAGTTGTGTCATACATGACCGCTCTGGTACGAGTCCATGTTGTTGATCCCAGAATAGGTTGTAAGTTAATTACCATATGTTCCATGATTTCTATCACATGTTCCCGGATAATGGCCTCCATATTACTTTACAATATAGTACAGCAGTCAAACTTACTGGACGGTAATTACACCATGAGCTTCTATCCCCCTTCTTGAAAATTGGTATTACTTGCCCAAGTTTTCACTGCCTTGGTAACACCCCAGATCCTTATTGACTTGCTGAATATTTCACAGAGCGGTTTAGCAATCTCATTCACTAGTTCCTTTAACATTCTTCAGGTAGTGCCGACTTGCTTATAGTCTAGGTGTAAAAATAACGAGAGAACTCAAATGAAATGGTTGGTATGAATAAAGGAGAAACATTTTTTTCTTTTGTTTCACCTCTTTCTCATCATCAATGCACATGTTCATTGGACCTGTCATGAAATAATTCTGCATTCTTTTATATACGAGTCTCTCTCTCTCTCTCTTTCTGTGTCTTTGATATGTAATAAAACTTATCCATACCCTAAAGGACAGCCTCTTTCTGCACAGCAATACTTATCGAGCTTGAGTCACAAGGTTCATTATGTTAATTTTCTCACACTGGACATATCTGTAAGGAAATCTTTTATTCAATAAACATCATAACAATAGAACATTAAAGGATGTTAATACCGGATCATTATGATCAAGGGACACATGGTATACGGTCATAAGTGAGGGTTCTCAATATTCAATTGAAGAGTAATGTTATTAACCTGATCAATTCAACAAGATAACTGTGGAATCATGCATTGGTTCGTGGGGGACCAATGATTAGTCAACCCTTACCCAAGAAATTTACATCCCCACGAACATATTTATTTTGTTTTTTAATCTTAAAAAAGTTTATAATATGACCATTTGCTATTAATTATTTATCAAATTAACACCACAAAATTACCTCCCACGTAACCAGCAAAATGGTTACCCACAACATTGGCCCCCATGAATTAAAATGATTTCCATGGTATGGAAATATCATCCAAATACATAAAACGTTAATATTGCCTTATGTAATTAGGAAGGGGGGAGAATGAGAATAAGTGGCTGGACCGGAATCGAACCCGGGCCCTTGCTGACTAGTCATGTGCTCTAACCACTGAGCTTTATCCAGACCGATATCCACGGTCCATATAGCCAATAACTAACTACATTTCCATCCCTCCTGTTACAAGCGTCTTCATCCCCGAAGACAACTACCCAAGAGTTCAACCCCCTGGCAAGGGTAATATTTATTCACCTGATTCCAGGGGTTCCACACTGCTAGGCCATCAATTTGTTTAGTCAATAGGAAGGGAGAGAAGAAAGTAAGTGGCTGGACCGGAATCCGAACCCGGACCCTGCATTACTAGAGGTTTGGCGTATAGGCTTTACACATATATTCTTCAATCTCTCCCTCTCTAAACTCAGTTGAGTCTCAACTCCCCTGGCAGGTATTGTTTTCAACCTGCTTCCAGGGGAAGCCCCCACACTGGCACGGCCACCAAACTGATATAGGAAAGAGGACGAGAAAAAGAAATACAGTGCTGGACTGGGAATCGAACCTGGGACCCCCCAAGCTCTCTAGTCAGGTGCCTCAACCACTGAGCTACTTCCATGCGATAATCCACGGTCCATATAAGCCGAAAACTACTACACCTATATTTAAAACAAATGATAATCATCTAATTGATAGGAACCTCAGCCAGTGGACCTATTAAAAATATATACATGATCATTTGAACGCAACTAAGTCCATGGGGATCAATGAAAACACCTTAGCTTTATTAAAGTAGCATAACTTGTATTTACTGAAAAATTTAAATCTTTTAGATTTATTTCTATGTATACATCTACTTATGCTTTTCTACGTAATACAAACATTGAAAGTTAAAAAGATGCACAAGACAAGCACTTTTAATTATTTAAATACTTACCAACCTATGAAAAATAACAAAATCGCTTGGGAGTTCAAGGCAATAGCGCCCAAGTACTGTTATATTGTTTGCGAATTAGTATTAAACAAATTTACCTTCGTAGCATATTACGTATTAATGACATGGCCATAAGTATCTAACATATAATTATTTGCATTTACAATAGGGTCAGAAATACATCGAATATAAGCTAGTTTACTACCGAAACATTTTCAAGGTCAGTATTTGAATTCACTTCCATATAAAGGCGATCGCGTCACTTATTGATGATTTTCCTTTTTCCATTTATAGAACTGCCAACGTTGTAGACACAATCATCTTTTTAGGCTTATTCTCGCTTTGTTGTTTTTACATTTTGATCGGATAGAATTCATGGTTCACATTTTACTGTTTATATATTATGATTAGATTCAGTTCAAAAATATCTGAACATTTCACAGGTGATTGAAAATTTAGACTTGTCATGAAATCCCGGGCGATATCACCTAAAACGGAAAATATCACATATAAATCACATAATCAACTGGGTTCAGGAACATATTTTGCATTCTCTCTACTCTCCTCTCTTCTCTCTCTCTCTCTCTCCTCTCTCTCTCTCGGCTCTCTCTCTCTCTCTCTCCAATTTTAAAACCATGTGTGTAGTATTGATCTTTTCTAGACATGTTGTGAGGATGTCGATCCTCACTTAACAAATTCATTCATCCAGATGAGAGAGAGGGGGGAGAGAGAGAGAGGAGAGAGAGAGAGAGAGAGAGAGAGAGAGAGAGAGAGAGAGGAGAGAGAGAGATGAGAGAAGAGAAGAAGAGAGAGAGAGAGATGAGAGAGGGGAGGGGGGAAGGACA
>CAJDSM010029208.1:0-11975 GCA_903981925.1 Ostrea lurida
GGAGGGGGGCCAGAGAGACTTTGACAAGAATTTTATTTCAGTGAAATTGAACAGTCAGAGGTTGTAATTGAGTACCCCAGTGCTTATGTCCCAATTAAATCCCAGTAATGAAGTTTATTGGCAAAATTGGGTCAATTATTTTTTCTGTAGCGAATGAAGTCTTCTGTTTTTATGTATGTTATGTATGATAACACTTGGTGCAGGCAGTAATACTCATAACGAGGTCTGAAAAGCAATATGGAAACTATAAAATTCTCTTACTAGGAAGGTCATAGAGAGTGTTGAAGATTCGAAACCGCTGCTCGTCCCTCTGAACAAATCGATTGGGATAGATCTTATGTAGGTCATGCCTGGAAAAAAAAAATATGTCAAATGAGTTCAGAATGGACAAAATAAAAATAGCATTGTCTGATTTAACGAGTCCCTTCATTCAGACTCTGGAGCATGTCAGTCTGACAGAAAATTTGTTTATTCGATATCATAAACCAATAATTTCTGATAGATTTAGATTCCCCTCCTCTGTAGCCACTGGGGCCGATAAATCTGACATACCCCTATCAGTACTACAGACTGGGGCGATAAATCTGGCCATACAACGATATTAGTAGCTACAGTTACTAGGATAAATCTGACATACAACGATATTAATAGCTACAGTTACTATGACACATTGTGACCCACATCTCCACAGGAGAAGGAGCCAAAGTTTGTGTGACATAGTTTGAACAAAACATTTTGTAATGCATTTCATCAGCTGATAATTACCAACAATTATCTCTGCAGGTGCTTGTTTTCTTATTTACCTTTTTTTTGTTCTCTTCCTTATTATTTTCTTTAGCTATGAGTGGCTATACACGTAGTGTTAATCCACTGTCTGGATCCCAGCCCAATGTGTCAAGATTTTAAAAGCGTAGAACACTGTAACCAAGATCTCGTTCTTCACAAAAACTACGCAAAACGATACTTATAATACTACTAGTCAGTATTCAATGCTAGCAGAAATCTCTGTGTTTATTTCTCTTTCAAACCCCTTCACATCCACCCCTTATTGAATTCATGACACCTTGTGGACAGATCTACGATGAATCAGGGGCTGCCCTTTAACCTCTAACTAATGAGAGGGTGTCCTTTTCTATAGCTATTATCAGGTATCTTGTATCCAGAATGTCAACAAATTATAGTAACTTTATTACGAGAGTCAAAAAACATCAAATACACTAGTTCACTAAAACTCTTGGAAGATGCAAATTAGTATCAATGTTAATTTGCATCAACATTCACCGCCACAATCTGCTAAGCTGGACAGTGTTTTTAGCATAATTTTAATTACAAGATTTCATCAATGCATGCTGCAAATCACACAAACTGACCCAGATGCCCATCAAACAAACTGACCCCCTCAAACTAGATGACCAGATGATCAGCCCATCATGTTGTACACATACAAGTAAAGAATAATTAATTGCCCATTGAGAAACATCTGTCTGACCACTATACTGACCACTAATCCGGGTCTAATGATGTTAGTGTATTGCCATTTCTTTCTGCCATTTAACACCATATGAAACCGATCATTNGTAAAGAATAATTAATTGCCCATTGAGAAACGTCTGTCTGACCACTATACTGACCACTAGTCAGGGTCTATAATGATGTTAGTGTATTGCTGTTTCGTTCTGCCGTTTAACACCATGTGAAACCGATCATCGGATTATCAAAACAAGTCTGACGTTTGATGGACCTCATGACATCAGTAATTGCACCCAGCTCTCTCCGAATTAAAATTGCATGTTTCATTCACTTTCAATTACAATGTTAGATTATCTTTATTACTGGAACAATAACAAATGATGCAATAAAATTGTACTTTATACTCTACTCAATATATTTTAATTCCTAAAACTGATTAAGTGCTGTTGTACTAGATTTTCGATATTTTCATTTTTTATTTTATTGCAGACAAAAAAGGGAGAGGGTGATTCGATAAATCAGATATCACTTCCTTTAATTTGTCAATGTTTCAACCCCTCCAGAAGCTGGCGGTAATATAAATTACATCTATCAGCCCCTGTACCAAACGATCGTGAAGAATCTCATCAGAAACACTCTATGGAGAAACCATATGAATTTCATATCAATACAACAACTGAAAATTGCTTTAACCGTTAATCATAAAAGGAAAGACACCCAAGCCTTGTATTACTTCAGATATATACTTATATTCCACGAGGTCAAATAAAAAACATTTCAAAGATTTTAATTAAAAGAGCAACTTCTCTCACACGAGAAATGCATCACAGGTGCATAATAGAAAAAGTGGAATGAGAAAAGTAATTCATAATATTTCTCACCTACGCTAAAAGTTGCATTTTTACTTAAAATTTTATCTATGTTTCGAGAACAAAGGGGTCGGCGGTAACAAAAGCAGTCTGTAAAGCATCAGTTCCGGGCCTCTGGGATTCATTCTGCTTCTATTGCATAAAAGCTTCACTCCTTAATGAGATCATTTAGGAGATTTATACTCATGGTGTCATATTTGACAAATTGTGATTGAATACATGCATGTGCTGTGGCCTTTATCTTCCGGCTCAAGAAAAAACAGTTCTTGCATAAGTAAACTATATTCTGTTTCTATGGCAACTGATATTTTAAATACTCACATAGGCCATCTTGAGAAAATTTAATTTTCAAGAGGCACCTGCGCTTTGTTTCATTATCTAAGCGTGTATATTATAGACATGTGTGCAGAGAGTGACCTTCATCAGTAACAGGAGGGGTGGTCAAGTTAGGTTCCCCCCAACCCCCAACAATTCTAAAAATTATGCCGGAGAATCCTATTTTTTTTTTCAAATGGAAAAAATTTCATATAATGCAAAAATTTAAACATATAACATCTGCCTTAATTATTTTCTTTCCGTGAAAAATCGCTCCAACTTGAAATTTTTTGAAACCATATCATGATTACCCACAATTCTGTTGAGCTGCATCGCTAGATTGGTAGCTATATAACATTTACTAAATAAGTTGTCTTCACTAATCTAAACAAAGAGCCCATTTGGAATCCAATGTGTACTTTAATGAAGAAAGAAAAATTTGCCTATCAGCAAAATTTTTTTTTTAAATGGTCTCAGAAGCAGGCAAAAAAACCTTATTTTTAAGTTAAGTCATTATTCTGAAACTTGTAAGATTTAACATTAATTGGACTACTACCAATGCCAACATTAGTATAAATACGTAATCATTGCTGTGTATACATGTATATATGACTTTAAACTCATGATCATTGNATTCTGAAACTTGTAAGATTTAACATTAATTAGACGAACTTACTACTATCAATGCCAACATTAGTATAAATAATTATTGCTGTGTATACATGTATATATGACTCCAAACTCATGATAATTTCCATTATAACAATATTTTTACTATTCATATACAAACTGGCAAATGCTAAAGATGCATGGGGCTGATTTCTGAAGTCATTTGCACCGGTAATAAGCACACAAGTATTACCTGAGTGATGTAAGCAGGGGCTGTTCTCTCCTGTACAAACAGTTGGCAGAACTACAACCAATGACGTTCTCCGGTACATATTTCTTAATACTCATGGCATTTTCACCAACTGTTGTTTTCCATCAAAGAGATTGTAATGCATAAGTAATGGTAAATTTTCTACGCATCATTTTGAAGAAAGAAATAAAAGAGAATGAGGGAAATTCTCTGCCCCTGAAGCTGGGCAAATAAAAACAAGTCATGGAAAAGGCATCAGGGAATAAGAAATGCAAACAAACAAAAAAATAATGTTAGTTTTCAATTATCACTAAAACCAACAGTCTCCACTCTGCGCTGATTTCTGGAAGTGTCATTTGCATTACTGAGATGCTGCTGGATTTGTTTTTTGATCTGCCAGAGTTAGTTTAAAGAAAGTCGGTAATTTGGCGCTAATTTCAAGTATAATTTTAATCTATAATATCAATAACGGAAGTGTTGGCATAAATACAGATCGATTTGTACTTTCATTGTTGATTCAGAATCATGATTTTATTATTTGTAACATCACAAAATTGCACATCCCCCTATTTGCACCATGCATGAACCAGTCAAACAAATATACAGCGATATGTTTCAAATTATATTTCAATGTTGCTAATATCTTGTCCATAGAAACCTATTTCTACATGAAAAACTGATGGTCATTTTAGACACTAAGGATCGGGCATTACTAGTACTACCTTGTGACATCATATTTCAAAAATAAGAATTGGGGGGGGAGGGGATCCTCTTGCTTTTTATGTTGATTAATCACAGAAGCTAAATTATTCAGCACCTGTTATGACTTTCCATGACCTGTGCTATAAGTTGGACTTGCCATTTTCTACAGTCTGATTGAATTCTGTCGGACAGGTGCACTGAACCGTGATCTAAGCTCGGATTCGTTTATTTTTGTAACCCCATTCTCTATTTAAAAAAAAATAATTCCCCAGACTAAAACAAAGACTGCCATGGAACATGAAACACCCAAACACAGTTATATTATAGTGCAAACTGGCAAACAAGCAATGCCAAACCACAATTTTCTTACTGTCAAACAGGCACTATAAAAACACACCTTGGGTAATTAAGGACACCTAAAAAAAAAAAAAGATAATTTAAAAGTATCTTCTAATTTCACATTAACTTCAGTAGTTAAAGTTCAACTCAATTAAAATTTTCCTCTTTTCCACAAGATGCTGCATTTTTTATTTTTTCTCCCTCAGAATTATTGTTCGTAACTTTTCATATCGTACATAAATCATGCAAAACATGGGACTGGCACTACTGGTAAATAACTTAATGGACCGAACTACGCGTACGGTCAAACTAATTGTCCGCTCAGAACAATTGTAGGGAATCCTCAGGTAGATGTCAGGTGAATGTCAGTGAGAAGGCCGGGGTGCTCCTTCCCTCCAGCCATCTGTGTACAGTTAGAAAAACACGTGTTTTATGAAATACAAAAACTACTGAAAGGCGCGTGACTGACTTACACACATTGGTTTCAGCTCAAACTACGGGAAAAAAATCTGATCATTTTCACCTGTTTCTGTGTAATTAATGTCAATTTCTAAGACCGAGTTCTTAATTTTGCATGAGAGATGCTGGAGGGTGTCTATGTTTAATGAAAGTATCCCCACGTTTCCCCAAAAACACAAACTGTACATTGCAAATTGTAACCGTAGTACTACTAAAATTTACTCTTAAAAGTACTTGCACACATTTATAACAGAAATAGTTTGCTTTCTGAGAATGGTTTGGAATTTTGAATACATAGGGAAGGGAGTGGGGGGAGTATATATTATATGCTGCTTTTGTTTTCCCCCTCATTGACGAGGTTATCAGTGCTTTCGTTAATTTTACAAGTCAATTAAGATATGTAGTGCTCTCCTCGTCTGATGACGAAGATTTCTCACACACATTACGGCAATAGCTTGTGAAGTTTTTGGCATCATTTAATACGGGAACCAATAGCAGAAGAGAGGAAGCACAGTTGATGAGTTTTCTTGTACATACAATGAAGTCTCAAAGTACCACAGCCAAACCCCAAATTGAGGGTGTATGATCAAGTTCCAAAAAGCATTTTTCATTCATATTTTGTGGAGAAATATGAATCGCAACATTGTTATATTTCTACGGAAATGTTGTCATGATATGAAAAACAGATGAAAAATTTGACAAGATTTAGATATATATGTGCCTTTCAAACATGCTAAGAACATTTTCAAAGCACTATCAAAAATGACTACCCAGAGAAAATTACAACTCTTTAAAAAAATCATTTCATATGCAAAAATTACAACTCTTATTTATCCTAATTTGAAATTTTTCCAACAGCCCTTTTTTTCACTGATATTATAAGTTACAGTATCTGAACACGAAAATATCACTAGGGACAACAAACACCAAAAGTGTCGAGCAATCAGCCAACTGGTATTGTCCTCCGTACAAAACGAACCTCCCATTGACTGACAGCTTGTGATAAGAAANATCACTAGGGACAACAAACACCAAAAGTGTCAAGCAATCAGCCAACTGGTATTGTCCTCCATACAAAACGAACCTCCCATTGACTGACAGCTAGTGATAAGAACAGGTCATATGACTGAAGCTTGGGCCTCGGAGCAGATCCTCGGGAGATACTGCCAATCACGGCCCTGACTTTGGCGACTCCTGCCTCGGTGACCAATAGGCCTGATAGCCTCTGTACAATACAGCCTCATTATGAACTGGCTATCCAGTAGCACAAACTGCTGATACTTGTACATTATCTGTCGCAAATAGGTAATTCAAATCTGGATGTATCCAGTTTCTGTTCCTTTCTGTCACGTAACGAATTTGACACAGATGCTTTGACAAACACGAATTGTAGTCTTTCTATGGATACTTCAGTCCTGGCTTCCAGGTCACGCTTGAGCGCAGATTTTCTGTTTCTTCAGTCGTTCATTCAACCTGAATAGGTCGACATGTTAGCTTTCAACTCGTATTTGAAAACAAACCAAATAAGCCACAAAAAGCATATTATTTATGGTCCTGAACTCAATACAAGCAGTTTCTCATTAGATTTGTTCCTCCATTGTTCGCTCTGACACCTGCCTGTGTACAGAAGTATCATTTCCTTTCCTTATAGTCTTTTTTTGCTTACTAACTTAAAACCATCCATGTATCCGATTCTCCAACCTCAAACTCTTAAGTACAAATCTCTGATAAGATCAACTTTTAACTTTCAGAATGTTACCGATCTGTAAATACGCTCTGTTATGAACAAAAACAGAATTCGAGATTAATTACTTCACGATAGGGCATTTATTTCTTCCCTCCCTTCTAGATCGGGAAAACACCCACCGCACAATGTAACTGATCCTTTTAAGGACTTCGAGTGCGATTTTTTCTCCTAACATGGTATCTGTTTGGGTTGAGTTTACGCTTTTTACAATAGAACAGACTGTTTCATTGAGCCCGGGCACCTGTCCCTTTATAGAGTTCCCACACTTCTACATCACTACCCCAGCTGCTGAATGAAAAGTTGTAGAAGAGTTCAATTCATATCAATCCCTAATTCCCAAGCCGAGATCTTTTTATTATGCTGATTTGCTAAACAAATTGATCTCCATTATTTTCATTTGCTGGGAAATTTGTCAAGCCCTGAAACTCAATACTTATTAGGCCTAATGGAGAAAATAAAGAATATGCATGTGCATGATAAAATGACTAGCTTGGTGAAAGAAATAATAAGAATTGCAAGTCATTGCTGCAGAAAATATCAAAAATTTCAATTAGTCATTTCCTTAATAACATCTCAATTCACATCTTTGATGAGGCAGAGGGAAAAAAAAGCCCATTGATAGATTATCAAAAGTTATGGCATTTCAATGGTGGAAAAAAAGAATCATAGGAATCTGATTAGAACTCTGTTTGGCAATCAATTATGTTTAAAAGAGGTCTTCACAACTCATAATAAATGTAGGGGAGTGATAAGATAAAGACACGAATCGTGAGGAGCTGCCGAGAGCTACATGGTTCCGCTCTTTCCTCTTCCTGCGAGATATCCGCGGAACCCCTGTGGATCCAATCACATCATTTATCACACAACAATAATTCCGAACATTAAGTAGCAACTTACACCATCAATTTTTACATGAAGCAAAAGAAAAGATGAATGGGATGATTGACATTGCATTTTCGTATAAGGATTTCACTTCCCCTCCTCTGTTACATCACGACCGAGGCCTCCCTTCTACACGAACAGCGAGTCTAGAGGCTGGCAGAAATTTGTCATTCCTTCCAATACAGTACAACCTAGAGAAATTAGGGTATCACGAAAATATTTCAAAAACTTTAGTTCTAAAAATACAATGTACAAGTATATAGAGTGGGGTTAAAAGGTTTCAATGGGATTCCTACACACTACAGAAAGGTTACAAACCAGCACTAAGTCGGTTCGCCCATCCAGTAATGAGTACTAGACATCTAAATAACTGATACAATTTTACTGTTCTTAAATCAAGGGCAGATCACTCTACATGCAAAATGAGGTTTTCAGTATGTCATAAAAATGCATTTGCCACCCACACAATTATATATCTTAGTGTTTCTGCATTTGATAGCTAGTATACAAATCATAATGACAGCCATTTCCATATGAACGTGCTGCAGTTGTCAACAATAAGTGTTTATAGTACATCTATTTCAATGACTGGGAATTTCAAAGTGAAAGAATAATGTAAATACAAGGCATCCCCTCACAACACTAGATTTTCAGGCAATGGTCAATAGTGACCTTTGGCCCTTGACCTTGAAAATCAATAGGGTTCGTCCTCTCTCTATTGGCCACATTTGTGGAGGGTTTGATGATCCTATTCTGATGAATGCTATGTCTTCAATTGTGTTCACAAGATTTTTAGGTCATAATCAATAGTGACCTTCCTCCTTGCCTACTGACCTTGAAAATCATTAGCTGGTTCATCCTCTCTCCATGAGCTACATTTGTGAAAGTGATGAATTGTCCTTGCTTCTATCTTGTTCACAAGGTTACGGACAGCACACACCACAGCCACAGTCCAAGTTTCCTGTTATATCCCCTTCTGCAACAAGTTTGCAGGGGAATAAACAAGAAAATTCATTTCTGGACATACATGGGGGGGGGTATGCACTGCAATTCTTTATGTCAGCATACTTCATGAAGCGATAACATGGTGTTTAAGTAAGCTGGTGTGAAGCGTCGCAAAAACACGCCGCAAGAAATATATCAGCATACAGCGCACCACAGTTCACTCCCTTGTATATTTTCGAGAATGAAATTCATTCCTCAAGACTTAGCACATTTCTTTGCTACATTGAATCACCAGTTCAATCAGTAATACAAAAAACATGTACCGGTACACGCTTTCAAACATGCACACACACACTCTCACAAACATAGTACACAAATCAGAATAATCTAGTATATGCTGGAGAATGATATAGATATATGTGTGGTATGAAATCAATTTGACAATGTCTGCTGCTCCCCCCTGCTTCTTCTGTCCATAAGCCACCATTAGCCCATCTGGCACAAGCCTGTTATGAAGAACCTCACTTCAGCTTACATTTCCTAAACAATTCACGTCTTGTGTTTGACATGATAATGGCTGGTGTCTAATGCCACTGTGTTTAAAGAATTCCCTCCACACAGTGTAAATCGCTTAGAAACGGATTAACAAGCTTACCAAAAAATTAACCAAGAATCATTAAGTTTGAAAAGAAGACAACTTCAGACTACTGCTCTTGATCAGTGCCACTTAGAAAACCATTGTTCTTAGATAATCAGGATTTCATCACATTCTGCAGGCGAGACCATATTCCTACGTCCCAAGAAATCGCGTGCCAGGAGCAAATTTATTGATGATACTAGCCATTTCTGCGATTAGTCATTTATACGATTGCAATACCAGGATACCTAGAAAGATGTTTATTCAAAATACTGAACAACATCTCACGTTTTAAAGGTCTTGAACAATCGTTAGCAATTGGGGTACTGAACCTCATACTGGAATAATTATAAGTGAATAACAGGTGATAGCACTCTTTCGACGCTTCAAATTTAGTTGGAGACTCCTCCAACGTTCTCTAACCTCAACAGTTGTATTAAAGCCCCCAATATATTCCCTGCCCTGGGTCACCTTTCCCTAAGAGTTCAATTACAACGTCCCCTCTTGAACCCATCCACCTGAGTTAACCTGCAATAGATTTTTCAGGAGTGAATTCGAAATTCAATTTTCACTTTGATATGGAAGTTGTCGGCCCCAATAAATCTTTTACGGGGTAAGTCTGGGCATGTCTATAAATACGTTCTCGGGAGCCAGGGAGCTTATTTTATTCAACAGCACTGCTTCGCAGCTAGAATTAATTAGCTTTCTTTGCGACTGACTGAAAAATAACGTTAGATAACTGTCACTTTTCAGTATTTGAACATCCTGTTATTTTCGAGGATTATTGCTTTCAGGCCCCCACGTACTTATGATTTTGAATTTCCTCGTGTTATTTACAGAGTAACAGAAGAATAATGCCGCTCACAAATAATATTTACACATTCATTAGGGCATCTTTGAAATTGTTTACGCCATGTCTTGCTTAAACCTAACTGTAGGGTTTTAAATACTTTTAACAAATAGAAAAATAAACCCAACTTTAGTAAAACTGGGTTAAGATAGAAATAATCTTTCCTTTGATGGTGTTGCATTTCCTTAAGAAAACAGTGCAACAATATATCATCCCTGGAGTGTGAACTATCCTTACAAATGATACCAGCTCGGTAAGAAAACAAAATCATTGTGAAGTGGGATTAAAGAAAATGAAAATCCTCTGTACATCAGCCCTAAGTAATCTCTGCACCTCTCTCCATATTGTACGTTTTGTTTTGTGACCAAAAAAATTTAAATCAAGTCTGGACCCTGAACTGATGATTTCATTACACTGGACAAATAGGAAGAGAATAAAGTGCAATATACGCAGTCAGTCGAGACAACCATTTTATTGAAAAATTTATCTTCCTTGAGAACATGCAGTAAATCTTATTCTAGAAATGAGAACATGCAGTTATTAGACAAGACTGTAAATCACCCAAGAAATGACATAGAACAGATCTCCACAATAATGGCCAAGATGTCTTCACCAGAACTACTAAACCATCTTAACAAAAGTTCAGACTGACCCAACAGTTTATATGAGAATGACATCCTAAACTAGCAGAGAGTAAGCCATCAAACGCGCAGCTGAGTCTGATGAGCAGACGGCCATCAAACATTCACCTGAGTCTGATTGAGTTTAATAACAACCCACAGGGTATAGCCTTGACTTTGAGAATTCGGTACATAGTAGCCTTGACTTACACAGAAATTGATAAAAACACCAGTCTCTGACTGCTGGTTGATTGGATATCTTTGTGTGGTGTCCATATTTTCTTTAATTGAACCCAGACATGAAGCTGTAGTGAGTTAGACTTCTGATCACCATATATCATTTTGTCCAACAAGGCTCTCCAAAAGGAAGTGTTTTCATGGCACGCCAGTACCTATGATGTTTAACCAAACACCAAAATATCATGTTGTTCAAAACAAAAATGACTGAGCCAATCTCACTTTGATCTCACAGAAAATATAAAGTGAGTGAAAAAAATGAGTCTGAGATGGAAATTAAGAGTTGTAAGTTTTATGGCCCTGGGTCATTGGCTGCATTCAAAATCCTTGAACAAAGGGACCAATTCAAAAGATCCAAGTCAGATAAATAGTTGTGGGGAGGGGGAGTAACTCTCGTATGTGTTCCTGTCATCCAACTAGCCTGGTACCCGAGGCCTTCCAAAAACAATTACATGTACATGATTTTTTGGGAACAAATTCACTTTTGAACTGTACATTTTATAGTGGTGTTCTCAGACTATATTAATGAGTACATAATAGAAAAGGTATAAAATGCTGTTAGTGCTTCACTAGATTTGCATCAATATTCATCAAATTTAGATTCAAAGTGGGGTGGGGAGGTCTTCATTAATCTTTTTTGTTAGACTCTGAACTTTTGACCTTGCCCCTAAGAATAATGCTTAAAGGTCTTAAAGATCAAGTACTATTGAAAAGAACCCTCAAGTAGGCATTGGGTGTTCACCTACAAATATTGACATTTCCGATGTTTTGCCTTTGATATCGTGACAAATTGTAATGCTGGCCATTTCCTCATGAATATGGGGCAGTTGTGAACTAAGTGCGTATGAATCTTGATAAAAATAGTACCTCTATTTCAATGGCAGGGAGTTCCACCAGAGATGAAAGTAAAATGTATCTACAGAAAAATTTTATTTCAATATGAACTTATAATTTCAATGCTCAAGGGACCTGAGTACCTAGATATGTACTAAAATAGTTCTCTAAAACTCTTGAAAAAAGCATGTCACACATGAAATCTGCATC
>CAJDSM010029210.1:0-12826 GCA_903981925.1 Ostrea lurida
TGTACAGGCATTTGTATGAGCATATTCAAAAGTAATTTTATTTTGTCTGAATTGTCACTTTTTCTTGCTGTATCAGACGTATATGTATTGTCTCTGTCAGATTGTATGGGAATAGTCAATGTTTTCACTGGATTAATGGATTAAATGAAGCACAACAAAAGTAGTCCTGGACTGGAGCACAGTAAAAATAGTCAATTTTTTTCAGTGTAATAAAACACCCACAAATCCATTTCAGTCTTTCTGAGGTTTCATTCATGACTCACGAAGCTAATAGGGCTTCTTCCCACTCTAATGACCAGCACATCATGCCAACACTCATGTAGAGCATGGGGTGTCCTGGCATTTGCATATTTCAACTAGCTTTATTTAGTTCAAATGGAACGAATGTTAAAGAACCTGGAGCCTGTTTCATCAAAGTCGTAGACTTACGCCCTAATTTTAAGGCTAATTCAGAGGGCTTACCGCAATATTTAGTCGCGTATTTTCTGACCAGGTGTGAAATTTGGGCTTTCGGTGTAATGTTACACTCTTTGATGAAACATAAATTGGTCTTAGATTTTGTGTTTGTCCGGACTACGCCGCGTAAAGTTACGCCTGGCGTCGACCTTTGAATGAAACAGGCCCAGATGTATACATTAAATAATAATAACAATTTTTATGCATTAACCCCCCCCCCCCAAATAAACTTGTATGGGGATAAGGTCCATTCTCCGCAGGTATTTAAGTTTTAGTGAATCTATTTTGAATTTTATGTGTGTCTAAATAAAGAAAATTGCTCAAGTGTAACACATTGAAGATGTAATATTCGGCAGAGTCATGCATTTTAAGAACCTATGGTGGGGAAAATGCTTAAATAATGATGTACAAAGCTAGGCATGTTTGATTGATTTTTAGAATAGTACTGTATAACTCTTGTTAATTGTGATGTTATTTATAGGTTTGTTAATCTGAACCGGGGTCAAATGAAGCCATGAATAAACAAAATGATATTCTTAATGTGTTATTTATGTTGGATGTAATGTGATGTTTATAATGGTACAATGTTTAGTGTGATAAATAAAAAAAACCGATGATCTCGTAATTGGTAAAATTTGCACCAATGAAAAAGAAAAAAAAAGAAAGAATCACGTTGAAAGTACAATGTACTAGCTAAACCTGCATAACAGCTATTTGGACAGCTAGACCTGCGCAACAGTTAGTGGTTTTGGACAACATGAGTACGGAGTCTATCGGTGACCGCTAATGCCGAGTAGAGGCCTCTGTGGGTGTAAAATAGTTAAACAGATTATAGTTAAAAACATATTGCGATCCAAGTTTGCGGTTTCAAACCTTAACCGCAGAGGTAATCCATAATTAACACGGAAATATTTCTTCTTCAAAACCATAGGTATACAATTTTTGTTCAGTTCCCGTGGGAATCTGGGTTAGAATAGGTCCTCAGTACACCTTACTTGTCGTAACAGGCTTCGGATGAGACCACAAAAACCGAGGTCCCGTGTTACAGCAGGTGTGGCACGATAAAGATCCCTCCCTGCTCAAAGGCCATGCGCTGAGCATAGGCCTAAATTTTGCAGCCCTTCACTGGCAATGGTGACGTCTCCATGTGATTGAACGATTCTCGAGCGGGACGTAAAACAATGTACAGTCAATCAAATCAGTGAGCAAGAAGTTTCATGCACATGTGTAATTGGTAAAAGTTTGACCACCCCCCCCCCCCTTATACTAGAGTCGAATCACAGTGGGGCTTAAGTTTATATAGAAGTTTGAGGGATTATACCTCTGTGTTTTATACAATTTATCATTATTGGCAGCCTTTGTTTGTATACTTTTTTTATTCCTATATCCTGATTGCCTCTATTTTTTTCAATTACTAGTATTGTAGTAGGTTCGTTCTTTAAATGTAGTTTTATTGTTCTATGCGCGGTTGATTCTCAATACAGCTACTTAAATCTTTGTTTTTCTTTCATATATCAACCTATAAATGGTTCTGCTCCGATTTGCATGAACCCTATCGATTATCCATTCTGGGCGGCCCTCGCATTAAGTTTTAATCAATTTACCATCCATTCTGGGCGGCCCCTCGCATTGTTTTTAATCTCGTGGCGGGTTCTGTAGTCTATGAAGCTCAGTTTTAGCTAAACACTGAGTTTGGTTAAAAATTAATTTTTCAATAAGGTTACTGAATTTAAAATGGGCAGATGAACAGCGAGGAGACGCGTGTCTGACCCAGGCGAGCTAAATTCTACTCGACCGATATCGCTCTTGCTTTGAATGGCTTGTTGAAACTTATTCCGTTGTTTCCCGCAAACATGTCAAAGGTCCGCTTCGATCACGGACGTCCTGTTTTTGGTAAACCTTCTTACGCTATGTACTTGTGGATGCAGAATATGCATGTATCGTGAATGGAACAAGAGTTGAATGCTCTGAAGCCATCCACTAAGAGAGAGATTCTGTTAGCGCACGTTGAATATTTCTTAAATCTGATAGAGATAGAAGTGGGGTTTATTTTTCACTCGCCCCATTTTGCTTTCTTGGTATGAGTACATGGTTTGGGGTTACCAAAATATGATAAGTGATGAAAAGTCAAAGGAGAAAGTAAAATGTTCCTCAGACCATTTGACGAATGAATTTCCTCTGGAATAGGTATCAATGGGATGGGGGTGGGGGTGTATGCTCTCCTCTCCTCTCTCTCTCTCGCTCTCTCTCTCTCTCTCTCTTCTCTCTCTCCCTCTCTCTCTCTCTCTCTCTCTCTCTCTCTCATGCTGTGTAGATTAACATATTACATGTATATAATGTACATGTATCTATATACTACAGTTAGACCATTAGTATTGGCTGAACCCCCTTGACAGAGGGTCAATTATATAATGAATATATCTTGTATTGTCATCAATATTGCTCGTACTTGGGGAAAATACTATGGATCCGAACGCGAAAAGTGTGACGAGGTATTAAAATATATATTTAAAAAAAAATTTAAAAAACGTCCATAATTTTATTGCAAATTCTGAGAAGAGAGAGAGAGAGAATGAAGGCGTTGCCAAATAGCTAAAATAAGATATATGAATCTAAATAATTGCCCAATTGTGCTTCGTGCGGTATATAATTACCTTTTTGCACTAGAGAAATAAGCGCACTACAATTGAAAATCGAACAGCCAATGAAGTCTTTTCGAATATCAAGCTTTTAATGAATTAGAGCTGATTTGTAAAATGTTGCATGCAGTTTTAAAATATAAAATAAAAAGTTAGGGTCAGTGTTATGGGCCAAATTACCAGTATACAAATTTCACGTCAGAAACAAGGTCGATTTCTAATACATGTACATCTCAACTTTTTTCAGGAAATTGTTTTTAAATAAGCACTTAAGAACACCATTTTAAAAATATATAATGAACACAGTTAGAAAAAAAAAAAAATGAACACAGTTAGAACATTCTGAATTGATAACAACTAGAGATTATGAGAATATTCTTCTGTATATCTTTCCACCACAAAATATAGTCCCTTTAGTGTTTAGTTTTTCCTGAGCTGTTGTGCATTGATTAAAAAAATGTCAGTGGTCCTCGATACACATATAGTATTGATACCAGCTTAAAAGTCTGCATGCAAACAAATGGTTTAATAATTTTATATCGGTTTGAAGATAACGAACAGTGAATCGCATGAAAATTACAATTTTATGGGCAAACACGGACTCTTGGACATACCAGATGTATGTAGGAAGAGTAAACATCCCCTGTTGACCGGTCACAGTCACCGTGAACCCTAAATCTTGATCAGGTAAAGGTAGTACTACGTAGTCAAAATCGGTGTGTACCGGTAAAGAACGACCTATCAATAGGTAAACATGAAACACATCAGGCAGCATTGGCCCAGCGATAGCTTGTATTTGCAAATTATGGACCATCATAAAGACTATGGAAGAATTTGCTAACTTTAACTTTTCAAACCCCCCAGTAGCATCGATTTATTTGTCAGTAACCTGCTTTGATTTAAAAATTGATCATACACAGAACGTGCTTTCATTTATCAGTTGATTGACATAAACACCATATGCAGGTGGAATGGAATATTATACACAGATATGGAAAGCTGACGGTGGGGAAGCTGACAGGTCTTATTAGTTTGCCGTTCTCATCTACAATAAAATGCCCATAGGAAAATACAGATGACTGGCAGATTTTATTTCTAGTTCACTGGGATACATCGAATTGAAGTATGAATGAAAACGAGTTTTGTTAATAGAAAAGCAAATATAACAAACTGATCATCTCGTAAGTCTCCATTAGAATACAAAACAGAGTTGGGCAAATGCGGACCCTGAACACCACAGGTGGGATCAAGTGCCTATGGAGGAGTAAGCATCCCCTGTCGACTGGCCACACCCGCCGATGTCGTCAAAAGATCTATATTCTTTGATCCCCTATTGTGGCCCCATCGTACCCCCGGGGGTCATGATTTGAACAAACTTGAATCTCCACTATATCAGGACGATTTCATATAAATTTCAGCTTTTCTGGCACAGTGGTTCTTGAGAAGAGTTTTAAATCACACCACCTTATTTGTGCATTTTCGTGATTATCTCCCCTTCGATGAGGGTGTGGTCCTTCATTTGAACAAACTTGAATCCCCTTCACCCAAGGATGATTTGTACAAGGCTGCTTTGTTTTAGATTTTCGAATATAAATGAATTATGACATCATGAAAACCAATTTTAGACATGTTAAAGAAATCAAAGATTTAGCACCACCAAGTTAAAAAAAAATGTATAAGAGGCAGTAAAGAAACCCAAACATAATGTATGGTTTGTTTGTTTTTATTGACAAGATATAACAATAAAACAATCGTGAGATCAGTACAAATATCCAAAATTGCTAGTATTGTAGATTATATAGACGTTGTCAGCATGTTGGAGGGTCAGTTTCATGCTGATCTACTATATATAAAATAAGTCAGTTTCTTCCTAAAAGAAATTGATCATGATACACAGACGTCCACGTTTCTACCTTAAAAGCACAATACTATAGACTCCATTCCCCGCTCCGGTAATTTCTGATATGTTGTGGAAAGTCATCCGGAACGAATTTACTATCACAGTACTTGATTCGTATCACAACCGAAATATTATAATTCTCTGTATGATACAGTTTAAATATCACAGGTATGCAGGACAGAACTGGTAGACGAGACGTTTGGAATTGGCCGTTTTCTTGATGATCCCCTTCCGGTAGTATTGCCGTATTGAACGGCTCAATTTGTCGTAGTTCATCGCTGGTCGATTTTTTCTTTTGCCCCAGAGTTTGGCCACTTTCGGTGAATCTTCGATCTTGAAGATACCCTCTTGTCGGTTGACCCAGCGGATGTATCTGTCGTATCTCTCTGGCTGGAGCAGAAGTTCCTTCAAGAAGCGCCAAAGATGTATCGTCTGCTTCTGTTGATATTCCACTGGGTAGCCGGGAAGATCGTCTGAAACAGGAAGTCTACATATAATATTGTTCAAAAACAAGTCTGCCTTGCACTATACATTGATGACTTAATAAATNCTACATATAATATTGTTCAAAAACAAGTCTGTCTTGCACTATACATTGATGACTTAATTAATAAATATACATACATGTATACGTGTAGGTCGACACGTATTTGTTATGAGGTTGATATATTTCATCTATTATTTTTTTATGTCTCTTAGAATGGACTTACCCGTTTGTGTATAGCATGCATCTGGGTTGTTGTCGTAATAGTTGTAATCTGTATAACTGTAGTAGTCGGAATAGGACGACATAGCCTCGTTTTGAGAAGGGTACTCCGGGTGATATCCAACAGGGGGCGGCATGGCGGTGGAAGCAGTGGCGTACTCGGTCTGCGGTGGCTGGTGGAAAATGTAGTCATCCCTCCTCATCACGGTCCCCGAGGCTTCGCTACACTCGCTGGTCGTTGGGGAGGACACACTATTATGGCGGTAGCTGTTGTAGTAGTGCGCGGATGGTGCTGCCATCTGTTGTTTTTCTCCTCGTGAAGATAGTTTACAAGCTGGAAAAATAAACAACTATGTTTTATTCGTTGAGTATAAAATACAATTTATATGTTGTCTTTGGAAAGGATAAAAAGGACGAGTTGAAGCAACTGTTGTAGCTGGTCCTTTTCCCGTTACCATGGCAATGAAAGCCATTATATTGTACGAAAATTAAAATATATACTTAGACGACCACAGACAATGATTTCAGATTAGCTTTGTTTTTCGTTTTGAGAAATGCCGAAAATTTTACTGAATTTTTAACCCTAAAATATCGAGCAGTTTTTGCCATGGTTTTCCTTCGTGAATAATAAACATTATTTATGTCTAGACTAAACATTAAATGGACTGCGTACTTTCCCAGTGTACAAAGAACATGACATAATTTCATTACTTTTTTTTTAAAAGGAAGCATTGCATGTTTTTCACCTGAAATATGCTGCATATATTAATGTTATTTATTCGTAGTGGCACTGCTAATATCCAAACACGATTTCAACTTTTAGTTATCAAAAGCAAACTCAGATCTATACTTAACAGCTGAAAAAAAAATTAACTAGAAATCAGTACAATTTATTCCCCATTAAATACGAAAATTATATAATTATATGCGGAACTGTTAACCTGTACCTTTCGTTCAAACCCTGATTGTACTATAATATGCATACTGTAAGCTTACAACAATAAAAATAAAACAACACAGAAAAAAACCCTTTCCTTTTCTCGGGCTGGGGCCACACTTCGTGCAGGTTTATTTTGGGTTGGTGGGTGGGTAGGTTAATTTCTTAATATAATTTGTCTTGATGCAAAATACGACAAATATATCATATGAATAAAAAAATATTGATAATAGATTTTTATTTTTGAAAAAGCACCTATGCAATGCAGGGAAAATACATATATACAAGTATACTATATGTACATGTACTTGTAAGTCTTGAAATCTTTTAGATCAATAAAATTTACGGTAGAATTGTACATGCAATGCGTAATTTAAAGTTTACACCATTCAGTGCTAGTTAATCTTTTTTATAGCAAAGCATTAAAAAAAAACCACAACTACGTAGGTGCCCCAGAGAAAGGGGATCCAACCTCTGGACAACCCCCCCCCCCTACTCTCTCTCTCGGTATTCGCCAATGCATATATACTGTCCATGACTTTATGTTCCTAAAAACAGCGGACATTTCATGGAGTTCAAACAGGTTTTCATAATGGAGTGGTTCTGGTGAAATTCTTGCTGATCTATTTCTTAAAATATCAGCGATGTATAAATGTACGGCTATCGCTGTACGAAATCTAAAGGTTTTTGATATTATACAAACACAGCCTGAATTATTTAACCGTACGTTCTCTCGAATCTGTAAAAAAGTGGGCGGAGTCAAAAGCCCATTAGAATTTTAATTAATAAGGAAACCTCAAGCTTAAACTCAGAAATTTTATTTTTATAGATATACTGGGGTCCGCGGCACATAGCTTTTAAAAGGGCAAAAACAAATACAAAAGATGTAAAAAGACGAGGAATGTAGCTGCATAGCATTTATATAAATTCCGAATACTATTTTTGGAACATTATTAAATGAATTAATAGTTTAATATAATCTTGTTCGGTCTAAAAGGTTGTTTTTTTATGCCAATGACTCACATTAAATGTAATAAAAATTTAAAGGGATAGTATCACTCATTTTGTCCAAAAATTTTAAATGAATCAAAATGAGCCTATATGACCCATATAAGTGATTTTCTGTTAAAAATAACATATTTATGCATTTATCTGCATTTATTTCCAAAGCTAAAACATTTATGATCTCTAAAACATGTCCCATTAATTTTTGGCTTCCTGGACAAAAATTCAATTTACTATATATAAGGTTGTTCCTATTGTAAGTTTTAAGGAACATACAGTCATTTCTAAGTTGCAAAATATTATTCATATATCTTTTTTATCATATTCAAAAGGAATAAGATGATTTAGGGTGTGAATTTTTTTCCACCAAAATGAGCGATACTATCCCTTTTTAAGAGTCATATATACATGTATATATATAATTTTATAAGCTTGACATTTGACTAAAACTTTCAAACTTATTTTGATCTTAATTTGCTCCAAAGAAAATGGGGAAAAAATCTCCACTAACCATTTTTCCATACGTCCAACTGGGCATGGAAATTTGCCCCTGCATCTTTAGATCTTTGTTTAAAGTCTTCCAAAGTGAGGCTACACAGCTCCTCTCCAGTCATACGGAATCTGTCGGTAATTCCCTGAGGGGCTCCGAACTGATCCCCATACCACACAATCCATTTGTTTACCTCTTGGTTTGTCCATTTTGTGGGATCTTGAAATTTCAAAAATTCAGATTGAATATTATTCTATAGAATTAAAAGGGTTGCCCAGGACTCAACATTAACTTAAATTTCCACTTGTCCATCGGACAAGCTGCCACTAAAAGTTACTTGTCCGGATGTTCGACTCTGAACAAAAACAAACGCACATTTTATTTTTCTGCACATTACCTATGACTTACTAACAAAAAATCGCTGCAGTTTACAAATATCAATATATTTTTTTATTCTAAGTCAAAGTATTCTACTAATTCCACAAATATAACAAGTACAAGCTTAAAAAAGTTACTTGTCCAATTGGCCTGTCCAATCACAAAACGAACTGGACACGGATAATCGGACAAATGTTAATGTTGAGTCCTAGGGTTTTCTTTTTATGAAATTTTACATCATTAGAATTTTCGTTTATTAATATATTTTCCTTCTTATACATTATGTACCTGGAGATATCTCGAGAATGTGGCAAATATGGTCGATTTCCTCTTGAAGTGCCCTCAAAACAGATTCTTCGAAATTTTCGGGCTGTTGTCCGACTTGAGGGCCGTACTCGGTTGGTTGAGGCACAACATCAGCGGGGATGTCTTCGAACTGTGTTTCAATTTTCAGGCCTGGGTCCTCAAAAACTCTTGGAGAGTTTTGATATCTCCTTTGCATTGGATCATCATAAACAAGAGGAGGGGGTGACCGCTGAAAGTGCCTTTGAATCTGGTCCTCGGTGTTCCCAGCAGCTAAGACTGGGCTGGGATTCCTCTGCATGGGCTGGAGGAGAGTGTAACAGGGGCTGGAGTTATCGTAATGTGGACTCTGTCTTTCCTCTGTTGAAACCATTTCGGTTTTTACTGAATTATAAGTCACGTGACAGTTAGCACCTCCAACGGGCAAATTTGCGTCCTCCATGAATATAGAGTGGAGCATTCTGGGATCGGTGGATGAAGCGGCGGCCCCGATAGATGACATTTCTAAGTTGTGTTGCCCAGTGTAAGAACGTGAAGAATGTGACAATTATTACTTATGATTGATTTTAAATAACGGCATAATCATGTGAGCTGACCGGAAATCTTCAACATGCCCTCTTGTCACATAAGAGCGAACATTTCCGGCAATTCACATGTCAATGCATTGCATCTGTAGCTGTATAATCACATTAGACAATATCTTTCCCCTGTACAGAAAGGCTGAATTTGAGACAATTTGCTTTAGACTCTTCACGTAGCAGCTTCTTTCTTAAAATAACTGGTTTCTTTAATGCCAATGACGTATATAAATAATTGAAACAGGATTTAAATACAATCAGTAAATTAATGTCCGAGGTGAATATAAAATAACTTTTTATTTTTTTAATATACTTATTTTCCTTTGCATGAACCGTAATTAATCAAGAATAGCGGAACTCAAATTTAGTACACAATCTGGAATTCCCAGTTCTAAATTAGTGTTAAATAATTATAGTATCCTTCATTTTTTCCTTTGACGGCTTTTCAGGATTTTTTTCCCAGCATATACAAAAATATTATTTCGTTTAAACAATCAGGAAAATGTACCTCAGCAACATATTAGAATTCAAGATTAAAGAAATAATATTCGTTAATATACGCATTTATCTTTTCGATTTCACATAATTTGCATCAACGTACAACCTTGTATGATGAGTGTAAACATGTACATGTACTACTGTTATAGACTCGATGTTAACCAATAGCTGATACATGTATACATGAACTCAAAATAACGAAAATCTAACTATCACAAGGAAGCATTTTCTTATTGCAGTCTAAAACCACTTCAAGTTTAATTTTTGTATTTACAATTTGGAAAGAAAATGTCATAAGTAAGGCGTATCTTTTCCATGTGTCACTGTCAGCCATATTTGTTACACAACAACAAAGCTGCTTAGGAAAATTTTACTCACGAAGTGAATAAAAGTGCGAAGCATAAATGTACATTTGTGCATACTGCACATGCATGCTTGATCATTGTCTATTGTGAGGAATTACATGTATATATACATGTATTGTAAATATTTGTTATTTTCAGACTAAGAACAGTACTGAACTACTGTATAGCTTTATGATGTTTATAAAAATAAATTTGAGGAATGTACGTCTCAGTGAAATACTGGGATTTGTTTTTGTATAAACTTTTGTTTGTCNTGTTATTTTCAGACTAAGAACAGTACTGAACACTACTGTATAGCTTTATGATGTTGATAAAAATAAATTTGAGGAATATACGTCTCAGTGAAATACTGGGATTTGATTTTGTATAAACTTTTGTTTGTTTACATATTTATAGGTCTACACCATATTACTTTAACTTTCACCGTTATTACATGTACACGCGTGTTGTACATAATTTGGTTCAATACTCAATTCAAGCTATTCTTTCCTTCACTTTTCCTCTGTGTTATTGTAATAATTGCTATATCACTTATTATATTTTGAATTTTCATTCACCTCTCACTTGTAACGTGATGAGTTTTTTGGCTAGTTTCTCAATCTTTAAAATGCATAGTTTATTAATATGAATATCAACATACAACTTATTTCTAAATAAAATATTTATTAAACTAGATTATTCATTTTTATTTGTAGTTATAGACACAATAAGTATATCGTATTAACGTTGGCGGTTTTTTTCAAATATTCATTAGCTAAACGAGAGCTATTTAGAATATGACAAATTGTTTAATTTTTAGATTTACACCCACCTATAGGTTTAGTAATTAGATTATGAAACATTATTCGCGTTTCCTTTCGTGGTCAATCATTTTTACCTATAGTTGGTAGCAATATACAAATTATTGATGCCAACTTTGGAAACAACTGGTACACCATTTAAGGTATACTACCATCCAATTACCAATTATGGGAAATGTTTCGCACATAGATTGAAGGGGAAAATTAATTTTCATACAAATAAATTAATTTTATTTTTCATTCATTTTGTTTATTATGAGTCGATGCATTTCTTTCCAGATCAAAGACATTTTAATGTCGATCTCAGGTTTGCTTTATAAATCAATAAAATTAATTCATGATAGAACGTCAAATTAAGTAAAGATAGATTAAGTGTTATTATCATTCCGATCTATAAAAAACAACGAGAGCAATCTGGTCCCAAAAACTATAGACTAATCACCATTATTAGTTGTGTTGAGAAGCTTTTTACACCAAGATATATTCCTCTGGTGAATTCTCTATAATATATAAAAATCAGACTGATTTTAAAAGGTTATTCTGCTGTTGATAATATTTTTGTCCTGCAATGCTTTTTGTTAGATTTATTTAGAGCTTAAAATTTATAGATTGTGAGAAAGCCTTGATTAAGTAGGGAGAGATGGTCTGTGGGATAAATTATTGATAAAATAATAAACAAGCATTCTGAGAGTATTGCACAGCAATACATAGTCCCCTACCGGTTACACAAATTATTGGACCGCAACAATATTCTAATTTCAATATGTAGGCTATATCATATACTTATGGTAAAGGGGAATATTGGCGAGCCAGGACAAGGGCTATATATGGGCAGCGAAAAGGGTAAAAAAGACGTTAATGCAAAACTAACAACTAATTTTAAAAACATACTAAATAACAAAGACCCCATAAAACAAAATCAAACAGACTTCATTTGCAAAATCAACAGACTCGTTTGCAAAATCAACAGCTCCGATGCAAAAATCAAAACAGACTCCGATGCAAAATTAACAACTATTCACTAAAATTGACGCTAGATGGCGTGAAAAAAATATATATTAACTGAATTGACGCTAGACGGCGCGCAAGTTTTCCTACGTCATCATTAAATGTGCACTTTCATAGACGTTTCCCGCGAATCAGCATCCGTTTGGCAAATAATGGCGGGATGATATCGCATCATGTCGGACTCTCCGACACGTATAAGAGGGAGCAGGACTGTTGGACTCTACAAATATATCAGAGGCTGCAAGGCTACTACAAACTGCAGTAAACTTATTACAAGATAGCACTAGCACTGGTAGATCTAGGGTAAGGTCTACACCAACAGGGAACCAGCAGACGAGGCGCGAGCGCCAGACCTTCTTGAACATAGGCCAGTTATTCAGCCGCAACATTCAACCACGGCCAAGATCATACGTTAACGCGAGACTGGTTTGTGTTGTATTTAACATTTTCTTTGTTACCAGTGAATGATATTTTTATTAATATATTTAAGGAATGGGTTATAGTTACTAAGTATAGTATGCCAGGGCATCAACAACTACTCAATAGTGGAAGCCCGTTATTCATATTAAAATTATCCCATGTCCTACTATTGTTCCTACTATTGTTAATGTCCCCAGGGACCTATATACGTTAGTATATATGTCTAATGTCCCTGGCTATGGCTGGTATATACTATACTGACATTGACTCCTTATAAATTTCCAATTTCATATGAAAATAAAATTGTATAAATTTAGACTTAAAAAATGCAGACATAGATGTT
>CAJDSM010029210.1:12851-29607 GCA_903981925.1 Ostrea lurida
CTGAATTGCATCATAAATAGGTCAAGACCAGTCTTGGAATTCATTGTTGGTACTGACTTTTAAGTAAACAATTGCTCTGGAATACCATCAATTCCTCCATGGACAATAAATCTCCAACTGCAAATAAAAAGGGGAAAAGTTACCCTAAATATTGTGTAAATCAGGTTTTTCAGACAAACCCAAGTAACAAACCTTTTATTTTATGGCAATTAAACTACATTACATTATTTCTTTAATAGCTCAACAGCAGAGTGCTTATTAAAATTACATAATATTTTTTGATAATTAAAGATAAAGATATCAATTTCAGACACCATTTTATACCTGCACTTTCTAATGAAAGTTCGGGTATATTGTTGTTACTCATGTCCGTCCGTCTGTCTGTCACACTTTTCTTCCCTGAACTCCTCCCCATTTACAAAGTAGCCTAATAAATCTGGGAGATGGTTGTGGTGTCATGTAGATGTGCAGTAAGGTTTTGGAATTTTGATTTTGTCCAGGGGGGTCAAATGGGGTCGAAAAATGACGTTTTTTATGCTAAAACCCCCGTCTTCCCTTTACTCCTCCTTAATTTTATTCAGAAGCCTAATCATCTTTTAGGAGAGTTAAATATTATGAAAATTAGGTAAAACATCAACGTCAAGGGGTAAGAAAGCATTGCATGCTATGAAACATCTTGATTTCTTATGAGTACAGAGTAATTAATGTACATGTCAAATGTAGAATCATATCTCTTCTCAATCAAAAAGTTGCAACATTTTTGAAAAGTAGTTAGCTTCAAGCTCAAGGTCACAGAGTCAAAAGTCATGATTTATTTGGAAAGGTCTTATTACAGGTATCATGGGTAATAATATTCATGCATGTATAATAATGAATGCCTAACTTTTCTCTTTTAAAATGATGAATTTAAAAAATTAAATTTTTTTGCAAGTAGATCAAAATTCTAGGACACATGTAAAAAAAAATCATGCCATAAACTCACAGGTAAACACTAATACATAAGTTTAATATGAATGCCTTGTCTCTTCTCATTCAATAGATATGACCGTGATGACCAAGGTTTAAATTTATTGAGGACAGATGGACAGTCTGAAATACAAATGTACATATTTCTATGTGAATTGGATAAATTGGGCAGTGTTCTAGAGAAGTTAAACATAGGTAATCAGGATTACAGAGCTCACCTCAACGAATGTCTTATAGTAAGGCAAAGTCACACAACTAACCAACAAAAAGTGTACATTCCAAAAATGAAAATATTTAAGCAATTTT
Source organism: Ostrea lurida (assembly GCA_903981925.1). NCBI lineage: Eukaryota > Metazoa > Mollusca > Bivalvia > Ostreida > Ostreidae > Ostrea > Ostrea lurida. The sequence continues at coordinate 14,124 of CAJDSM010029210.1, forward strand.
GATTTGATACTTTTGAAGTAGACCTACATAAAAAATTTAAACTAGACAAGTTCTTCTTCGTGAAAATGTAATAAAAACCCAGCATCTGAAGCAAATTTGAGAGTTTTATCTTTGATGCAACATTTGTGCAATTTTGGTTATACAATGTTATAAAAGCCTTATAGTTTTTTGGTAATAGACCGCACCCATAACATTTACCTGTCATGGTCATTATCTGAAAAATGTATGTCGAATTCAGCATCCGAAGCAAGTCCATTAGTGTGCATCCTAAGATGTATCGTCCATGCAAGTTTGCTCATAAGGCTCATATTTAATTGGAAATAAAAAATGCATCAAAAACTAATATTTTCAATCATCCACAAAAAGTAGGTCAGATTCAGCATCCGAAGCAAGCCTGGTATTATGCATCGTCATATGTATCATCCATGCAAGTTTGGTCATTAAAGAAACTCATAGTAAATTGGAAATGAATTATGCACCAAAACCTTTAACCTATTCACTCAACCAGAAAATGTAGGTCAGATTCAGCATCTGAAGCAAGCCTGAGATATGCATCCTCATATGTATTATCCATGCAAGTTTCGTCAATAGGCTTATAGTTACTTGGAAATAAAACCTGCACCCAAACTTTACATGTTCCCTCAACCGGAAAATTAGGTCAGATTCAGCAAAGAAGCATGCCCAGTAGTACGCATCCTTAGATGTATCATCCATGCAAGTTTCAGTTTGATCAACATAAGGCTTATAGTTACTCGGAAAAAGAGACCTACACCAAAAACTGCACTAAAAACTTTAACCTGTTCACTCAACTGGAAAATGTAGGTCAGATTCAGCATCCGAAGCAAGCCCAGTAGTATGCATCCTTAGATGTATCATCCATGCAAGTTTGTCAATATAGAGCCTATAGTTACTTGGAAATGAAACCTACACAAAAACATGAACCTGTTCACTCAACCGGAAAATGTAGGTCAGATTCAGCATCCGAAGCAATCCCGGTAGTATGCATCCTTAGATGTATCATCCATGCAAGTTTGGTCAAACATAGGGCTTATAGTTACTTGGAAAGAAACCTACATCAAAAAACTGCACCAAAATGTTAACCTACTCCAAAAACATTAACCTTGTCATTCCTTTGCTGAAATTGCAGCATCTGAAACTTTGACTGGTACAATGAAACACACTAGAACATCTTCCATGCATGTCTAATCAATATAGGACACAGAAGTACTTAAAAAGAAAAACTGCTCCAAAAAACTTAACCTTAACCTGGGACGCTGAACGCCACACGACGCTGAGGGTATTACATAAGCTCCCCAAACTTCGTTGAGGTGAGCTAAAAATGTAAAAAGATTTCAGATGAACAGATGGACGACAAACATTATATGATAAGGAAACATGTCACAGGTACAGATTTCATACTCAATTTGATGAATACTGTTAAATTATAGAATTTTTTTGACTTTTTCTTGGAACACCGCCCAATATGTAGGAGTGTGATATTATAGGCAAACACCTAGTGCGGGTATTACTGTCTCATGACAGCATCTAGTTCCAATTATATCTATCTGCATCAGGTTCTCCATGAGCGCTGTTTACTGTGTTGCTCCCGACACAGTTAAATTTTCTCCGACACAGTAACGATTCAAAATTATGCATGCAACACAGTAAGAATTTTGCCGACACAGATAAGATCTGTGATAATTAGAAAATCTATGCATAAATTCTCTCTAACTGTGGCTTTAATCAAACAATTTATCGTGTTTCAATTATAAATGTTAAAGCACTTAAACACTAGGGCTTCACCTTGCATGATCAATATCTCCTAGACCCACGCCGGACTTTTTTTTTTTACGCATAACGGAACAAAGACAAATAATTTGTTTTCACACTTCCATATAAGGGTTAATTGGTAGTTGCATTTAAGTCCATTGTATTATTTAAAAAAAATTAAAAATGTCTTTCTATAGAGCACGGCTCTAGAATAATTTTAGCACTATACAGTCATTTAATTGATGTAAATAAATTGCTTAAAAATTTGAACATGTTAAAGGAACTCTTAAAATATTTTAATGTTCTGAATTTCTTTTTTATGTAAGCGATAACTCAATCAAGAAAACTGATAAATCATCACAGCAATTGTTAAGTAGTACAACTGTATCGGACAGAGATTCCTCTGCTTTTCAGACCTGTTTTACTTTTATCAACATGACATTGTACGATCATAGCATTTGTGTAACTAATTAGCGATTATTAAATAATTTGAACATGATTATTTGTAATTTCACAAATAGTGATTCAGTTGCGAATTTGATCGCAAAAATACCGCGAAATTTAGTTCTTCGCGTTAAATCTGCAACACAGTAACATTTCAAATGATGGAGAACCCTGCTGCATGACTATGCTACTGGTAATTCCCAAAAAAAAAAAATCTTTATAGCTGCCTCCTTATCCCAAACCTTTTTCTTTGGGATACTTGTTTTCATTAATTACTTATTAATAAGTAATTACAACCTCAATAAACTATCGTATGCATAACATCAAACATGAAACTTTAACTATTTGTTGGAAAGTTGGACATGCTGAGCATCTTTGATACCAACACTCAGAATTTTTACTTGTTCTCAATGTACATTTTGATTAATCTCTCTGATCAACATTACTTCCAGTGTTTAGTACACTTCAAGTACATGTACATATTGTACAGGGAAAAATATTGTGAATTATCGAGTATGAATTATCATATATTGCAATATACAAAGATACTACAAACTGTGCAATTTTCATCATATTTCCTTACCGCACAAGCTTGTGTATTTCCATCAATGTGCCACAAGGCAAGTGGTGATGGTACTTGATATGACCTTCTTTATGGTTGTCAAACTTCTCAGAATCTGTCGAGCAGGATTTAGGCGATGCATTGATGCCCTTATCTTTCTCTTGGAACTCTGATCGATTCTGCTGCTAAGAATCCCTGCAATGTTTTGTATCCTATAAAGGGTAAAGAACAGAAGATATTAATTTCCTATGATGCTGATTGAATTCTATTCAAATGCATAAGAAGAAAATATAATCTGAACTGATTTAGCCTGATCTGATGAAGAACAAACAAGTCGCAGCTATTTATTGATAAGTCAATCAAAATTCAGACAATATACGTGCAATACAATTACAATACATACTTGTTATTTACAATTTTGTTTAAGCGTAATGAAATGGAAATGATTTCCTTCATTTGTTTCTCCACATGGATTACTTATCTAGGTCATATCTCTACAATGGATATTTGGTTTTTTTTCCAAGAGAAAATTGTATCACTTTTCCCTTCTAAAAAGACAAAAAAAAAAAATTTCCTTACTCTTAAAACGCTCAATTGACAAATAAAGTTATTTTAATTGTGTTCATGCATTTGTTTGTCGATACACGGACGTCTACATTTACTTGGCAAGTAAATAAGTACTTGTATCATTTTTGCTAGTTGAACTTAATTACCACTGTATACACACTGCAAGGTTTACATTAATAGCTGTGCTTTTCTACTAGGCCAACTGTGAAATTGATTTGAAATACATTTCGTGTAACTCACATGTAGAAATATACATGGAGAAATGTGCGTTAACGTGACATCACAATGAGGCTGCAGCGACATTAGTAAAAAGGCACTGTTATAGTGCAGTGAGAAATTTAAATATTTAGTATATTTTAGTTCTTTTCAAACATTTAAAATGTAAATAAACTCAACAAAAAAAGAACGCATATTGTTTTACTCGTCAAAGAAATTTTTAAATGTACATGGAACAAACTATATTTTACATCATTGGATACCTGTGACCTATTTAAAGGACAACATGGGTTTTAAACGCTAAGTGTTGAATTATCCTCCTTGATTAAACGTGTTTATAAAAGTATTGTTTACATGATTTCTTCTAAATAAGACTTCTATTTTCGCTGCTATTTTGGATTTAGAGAAACTATTATCACTGCTATTAAACCCATATTTAAGACTTGATTGCATTGTGATGTTGCATTGCTACGCCAAAACAAAGATGAACACAACCAGGCTAACGATGATACTGAACGGAGCTATGCAACAGGAAGTTGCAACTGCATTCGAACACATAAATGGGCTTTGCAGCCGTTAAACTATTGTCGGAGAACCAAGAATTGGCCATCCGCAAGTAGCCACACCCAGCAGGACCGTTAGACACCCCCCTTTTTTCAGCATCTCACGCGTTTCAGAACTGCTGGAAAACTGCTGCTACAATTGCTGGATGAAAAAATCAACATTTAAGTGCATAAATTGTTCGCAAGAGACTAAGAGAGCTGGTATTCGTGCACGACATCTGTACATTGGAAATCCACTTGCGCTTAGACGTCACAAAGGCACATATTGACTGTTTTAGACGATATGCCCTAGAATTTGGAGGGCGTCGACAATGACATAAACTTCACCTTTCTACTCGCAACATAGGACATTTTTATTTTTATCAAATCCCTCTAAAATCACTTGTTAAAAATAAGGATTAAACTGAAAACTAAGATTATCATGTTTAATCTGAAATATGCGTTTCTTTTTTTGTTGAGTATATAAGGAATGTTTAAGTTCAGAGTGAATTATTGGTATGTGAATAACAGTATATGCACCACATGCATATTTTTCATGAGCTATAGCGCTCTTCAGGAATATGCCTACACGACAATCTGAGTGATCACACACCAATAACTCTCACAAAACTTAAAAACATTCCTTTAAAAATTGAATTCTAGCACTGACAAAGAATATTTTCTAGAATACTTTGTACAATGTATACCTGCCTTGGGAATAAGCCAAGTCCTCTTTGTATCCATGAATCCAAAACTCGTCATCAATATTGCTTATGTCATTCTCACACATAAACCAAACTCTTTAGTCTGTTCTTCACAGTTTTTCACTCACAGAAAGTTAGGGAGGCTATATCCTTAATTGTGAAATAGGCATCAAAACAAGCATTTAAAAATAACTTAAAATTAGTAATATGGAAGCTTGAAGACTACATGGTTAAAGTGAAAGTGGTTAAAAATTTGATGTTGCTAAATTTCATTTAATATGTGCAACCTCTGCAAAGAAAATGAACGGAAAGTCGGAAACTGCCAATAAGTGGAATTCTAGGTCCAAGGGGCATAACTCTGTCAAAAATGGTGCAATCTTACCCAAAACAAATTTACCTGATAAACCTGTATATACAAAATTCAGTTCAAGATGTGCAATGGTTGTGAAGACAATGAACGGAAACTAAATGGACCAACAGAAGCAGCAAAGCAATATGCATGCACCCTCTTCAAAGGGGGCATAGAATATACCATGTATACATTATCATTGTAACTATAGTTTACTCTACAGTCCAAAAACTATAATTTACAACCGATGCATACCTACTTTTTAGACTGTGAAACTAGATTTAAATAGCTATTTTTTGTGAATTTGGTGCCATAATTAGAAATATTTTTTTCATCAGGTCAAATCATGAAATGTCAGGTCTTTAGTATATCAGGTCTTTCTTATGTTCAGATATTTATGCATGCACTTACTCTGTATTTACAGTTTTATATATGTGTCTGATCTTACCCAATAAATGTTGCAGTTGCTGTTCTGTGATGAATATTTTTGGGCGTCCCATGCAACCATTGAGGAGGCTAATAGGATGTCTTTCGTAATGGTTTCCCTAGCGTTGTTTGGAACAATACTTAACAAGCGATAGGCTTCGATAACAAGAGATACAAAGTCATTCGATACGGTAGCCATCCATGAACTTGCTGAATATCACGAACAAAACTGTGCATTTGATACATAACATATTCTAAATGACCACTAGGGTCACTGGAGTGTATAAGTGGCTCTAATCTGGTTAAGAGTATGGGTCAAGCGAGCGATAAAATTATTTTTCACGCATCAACTTCCACGTCTTCTCTGTTGGCCCATTTTATGAAAAAGTACCCACACAATCGTGACGTTTATAGCAATTTACATCTCGCGCGCCTCGTAGCACGCCACCTAGCGTCAATTCAGTGAATGCTTGTTGGTTTTGCATCGGGATCATTGGTTAAAAAAATTGCAAAGAAGTCTGTTGTTAATTTTCCAAACGAGTCTGTTGATTTTGCAAACGAGTCTGTTGATTTTGCAAACGAGTCTGTTTATTTTGTTTTAAATTGTCTGTGTTTTATTTCAGTATGTTTTTTAAATTAGTTGTAGTTTGCATTAACGTCTTTTCTACCCTTCCGCCGCCCATAGCTATATCTAGTGAAAAATTAATAGATCAAATCAAAATTCGATCTTAATCTGTAACTTGGTATGCAAAGGAATGTACAAATATCAAATGAATAAATTTTAAGCTCTAAATAAATCTAACAAAGCATTGCAGGACAAAAATATTTCAACAGCAGTGAGAAAAAAAAGTGCAGTAAACTGATAATTTTATGAAATTTTTTAAGTCCAAGGGTCATAACTCAGTAAGAAATGAATGGATCGAAACCAAACTTGAACTTGATCTGTAACTTGGGTATGGCAAAGAAATGTACCAAATATCAAAAGAATACTGCAAACAGTGAAGAAAAAAAGTGCGGAAAACTGATAATTTATGAAATTTTCTAAGTCCAAGGGACATAATTCAGTGAAAAATGAATGGATTGAAACTAAACTCAAACTATATCTGTAACTTGGTATGGCAAGGCAAGTACCAAATATCAAATGAATATATGCACGCAGTAAGAAAAAAAGTGCAGAAAACCAATGGAACAGACAAACATGAAGACAGACGACACAAAAGAAAAAGCTATATAGTCCCCTCCGGTTACAAACCGGTAGGGGACTAATAATACCAAAGGAACAATGTTTAATGTCATTTCTAGATTCTACCAAGGAATCAAATCAAGAATTGTTTTTGATAGTTGATGTAAGAACTATTTTCGACCTGTGGGGGGTCCGCGTTAGAATACATGTAGGTCCTCAGCATCCCCTTGCGTGTCGTAAGAGGCGACTGAAATGGGGCGGTCCTACGGATGAGACCACAAAAACCGAGGCCCCATGTCACAGCAGGTGTGGCACGATAAAGATCCCTTTCTGCTTAAAAGCCTTGAGTACCGAGTATATGCCTAAATTTTGCAGCCTTTCAACGGCAATGGTGACGTCTCCATATGAGTGAAATATTCTCGAGTGGGACGTAAAACAGTAAATAATCAATCAATCATTCAAAACAACTATTTTCCATGTAATGAAGGGCGAGTTTGGTCCATTAAATAGAGAAAATCATTCACTTTTTTCAATATCTTTACCATCTATTTTAAAAGATACATTATCAATTTACGACCTTCGGAAAAACCCACAAATTTTGTCTTATCTGTATTAAACTTTAGTTTTCATATATTACAATAATCATTGATTGATTATTGTTTTATGTCCCTCTTGAGAATATTTTACTCATATGGAAATTATTCACCATTGCCGGTGAAGGGCTGCAAATTTAGACCTACATGTATGCTTAGCACTAGCAGCTTTTAGCTGCGAGGGTTCTTTTGCGTGCCACACCTGCTAACGACATGCGGGACCTGTCCGTTTACTAGTATATCACGAAAGACATGGATTCTCACTTCTAAATGCCAAGCTCTTGGCGAAGGAGCAATCACTACCTATTTTAACGTCTTAAGGTTTGACGCGGCCTCGAACTCAAGACCTCCTCGATCCTGAGGCGCAGAATTCTACCCACTAAGCATTCGCACCGGTGTCTATGAGAAATATTTGCAACTTTGAACCTATTAGTCGCAGAGCGATGTTTGTGAAAAAATTGCTCAGAAGGTTGATAAGAAGCATGAAATTTTGTGCACATTTAATGTCATTCGCAAGTAAATATTAAGAAAGTGGACTACAATCGAATAACCAAAATGGCGGCTTGTTGGCGGTTCATTTTTGCAAATAATGGGCGACAAAATCAAGACTGAAATCAAGATTTTTTTTATTTAAATTAAAAATCAAACGCTTTGCCTAAAATTGATGAAACTTTGTAGATATAATTAACAAACAATAAGGTTTACCATTGAAAATTGTTCAAAAGGTATTAAATTAGCGGCATCTTTGCATGCGGCCCATGCTTGGAAGCCGAATTTTTATTTTTCTCTCTTTTCGGTAACCTTTTAATAGCGATTAATATGCCAATGGTATGCTAATGTTACTGCACCCCTAGGCCATGCACAAAGTGACAAAAAACCCACGCACGGCCCTGCGTCAGCTTAGGTTACCGGGCGAGTTCATTCAAGAGTGACTCGCACACAGCACTATTACACTCCCCCATTTTCTCTGAAAGGAATGGGATCCATCGCCTGAAAACTGGCTTGAATGGGGGAAATAAGAGTGCAGTTGGCACACTCCGGGGCAGAACCAGCAAAAACCAGGTAAGGCAGGACCGAAAACCCACCACAGAAAAGCACAGGGCATAAGTGACCGCCTAGATAGGTTGGGGTGCAAGTTCTGGATCGTGTTCCAGAAGGTCTCAGGCGAACAGGCAACTCCCAATTCCAACCCGCGCCACGTACGTTCAAAGGAATGGGACGGAATCCTGGTTGTCTCCGTACATCCCTAGAGCCCTCCACATGTGACCGAGCCGGAGACGGTACTAGTATCCTCCGGGGCTGTTCCCCAGCTTACCAGAGTCTGGGAAATTTCCAAATCAACGTTCGCGGTCTCATGACCCATAGGGGTTCTCCTGGGTCCCGACTGTTTAGGGAACAAACTTTATCCTCTCCATAGAGAATCGCGCCTCGAAGCTCAACAGTAGCACCCTTGTACAAAATCCTTCTTGTAACTTTGGGCAACTACGATCCAAAGGGTTTCCGCAGGCAGATCCCGGGAAGGAATTTCCAATAGCCATTGACAAGTACGAGGTATCAGCAGAATCTCAGAGAGCTTCCGAATGTTCAGGCTTCCACTAATATACATCTGTTCAACGACCGCTATCGCACAGTGGGGAGGGCATTATGGTTACGGAAATGGTGGTGGACATATAGTCTTCTGAGGGACAATATCGCCCCAAGTATGCGTTCTGGGAGTCCCGCTCTGCCACAAGTAATTTTTTAGTTCTCCCCCAGCCCCCCCGGGAGAGAATGCTAAAGGCCTCAGGTCTAATTTGTAGGTAACCATTACATTCTCACGGCAGGAAGTATGTACCAAGGCAACATGGAGTAGCTTTATAAGGGACCAACATCAGGTGCATCTATTGTACATTCATCCCCCACTTTGGACGGGGAAATGGGCCTGCATAAATCCACTCATTCCCCAGTTCATGGCTATATTTGCTCGTAAGTATCCTCACCAACACGGGCTCTGCACGTAGGTCCCTGGCCGCCGTGATTGCATTGTATATCTCGTTGGGTGTCTCTATATGCCTCGAACCCTGTGTGTATATGTGTGTGTGATGCAGCGATCGCCTTCCCCTGGGTTCATATCGGCTTCATTTAATATCTTGTATACCTCTAGTGTGCATCATGCCCTCCCGCAGCCGGACTCAAATCCCTGGGTTATACTCGGGGTTCACACATTTCCTTTGGGTGAGTAAGCTTTTGGGTGCTATAACCTTAGAAGAACCTGCACTTATCCGATGTCCTTATCCACAAAATCCGAATTCAATATACCCATACTCTACATGGGGTTTCGTTCTTCGGTCGGAAATGTTAAGAAGTCCTTAAGAGCCATTTTATAAATCTACAGTATCAACATCCGCATGTACATTCGCTAATACCGGTCAAGTCACGTGCGTTTGTCGGGACGTGGTCGCTCGCCGTGTCTTGATTGATATTATGGAATCCACGATATTAGCTCTGACCTCTTATGACTGTGTAGCACACAATAGGGCTAAGATGAGAGACGTACCCAGGCATTATGCGGCTACAGTTCAAGAGTACAGCACGCCCATCTGGTGTTGCGATATATCCCATCGCACACGCACACACATACATAGTGAAGAGGTCCGATGATCTACAAAAATGGAATATCTGCGATCCAGTGACACGCTTATGAGTTGGGAGCACATATCGGGAGATACTCCTCTTCATGTAATCATTAGCAGATCGCGCGCGGTATGAACGCGTCAGAATATGTATAATTCAAGAGGTTGAGACAGATGTGGGGAACGAGTGTTGTATACAGTCGCATTGCTAGACACGCGCACACCACCACATGAGCTGCCCTGTGTGTTAGTGTCGCACGTTCGAGACTGCGAGAGAGGGCGTTCGCCGGAGATAGCTGTAGCTGTCCTTCTCGCTACTAGAGGATGGTCAGATCCGCAGCGATGATCTAAAGGGAGAAGGGAATCCCTTAAGGCCCGCCTACACACGCACCTTGGCCGATAGAATCGGTTTTGGACTTTGAGGGACAACTTCGGCGAGAAATGACTAGGAAAATACAAGCATCTGATCAACAGAGGCCTGTTTTGGAGACTTTTAAGTTTTGGATCTGCTCTCTTCAGAGAGCAAAGACCTTGCAAGCACGGAGTCTCTCTGTGGCTTCAATATACAAAAACTGTTAAATATAATTTTAAATGCACTCTTGAGGACGGTTTAATAAACATAAGAGTAGAGTTCGGGAAATGCTTCGAGCATTGCCAAAGTGAGCATGTTCTCGTGCCCACTCTTTTAAAGAGTCTCACTACTTTTGCGATCTGTGTGGAGCGCGGACTGCATCAGTTTAATGACTGAGAGTGAGCCTATGTCTGACAGTGTTTTGAGGATCCATACTCTCGTAAAGGATTATCCCCACCCTTTAATTCTCCAAGACTGAGGTTAGGGTTGAGATATCCAGTAGCAGCGTGTAAGTAGTCCAGCTGGCGACTCCTTACCGAAGAGAGAGGCGCATACCCAGTTGTATCAAAATGTTGCTCATCCCTCTACCGTCACTGGTGACTGTGGACCAGTTCTTACTACAAAGTTCATCAGAACGAATTCCCGACTTGCCTTGTCATTGCTTCATACATCAAATCCTATCAAACTACAGACTTACGCACGGTCAGTAGAAACACTTATTAGTTTTGCAATAAACGGTGGGCGGTGCCTTGGTGGGGTGAAGTCTAGGGACACTACGGTTAGGGGGCAGCTGCTGACCGAGGAAACTGTTCAACGTGTGTTGCTCTCCCGGTCTATAGAAATCCCTGGCGTCCCCCTTCCTATCGTCCTTTCGGGAATGGGCCATGCACAAACAGACTGTCGCCTGGGGCCAACTATGTGGTAGTTAGCGAAAGGGCTAGTCTCCCCAGTGATATCTGGGGTCCGGCCCACAGTATGCCGGTTATAGGAAAATACTACTGTAGACATGGGGCCAATGAATCCACATAATCCCCTGAGTGGGTGGTCTGAAGCCATTCAAATAGTCATATTTTATTCTTTCCTTTAACATATAGAAGACCGTATTAATTTTTATATTTCTCTAAATCTGAGAGAATGTGTGGTTCAAGTCAAAGTGCAACCAAACGCCGTAGCCAGGAGATCACCCCCACACCAAAGACCGGTGACGATATCTCACTATGGGGAGACATGATGTAGGTATAAAACCACAGGGAGGAAGGGATGTTCTGAACTCACCGAGCATGGGTACGCACCTAACATTCTCCTCCACCCAAACCTAAGAGTAGCTCGTTGGGGTCTCACATGATTTTAGGCCTGCCACCTGAGATCCTATCGAAACACAAGTAGCCTGATACCCGCCGTCCCTAGGGAATTGTATATGATCAATAAGCAATACAATGGTTCGTTGACTTGTCGCAGCACCCAATTAAGCTTTAAACACTAATGCAATGCTTGAAATTGTGACAAGGACGCTAAATGCCTTAATCATTTCTTAATCATTATTGATGTTAAGACTGACCTTTATGCATCAATTAGGCAAAAAAATTTCCTTGTTTACTGAATGAGCAGAAGTGAGTATTTCTAGGATTTTCCAAATGGCCGGCCATTTTATGAACCCTTTTTTTCGCTCAAAATTTACCTCTCTAGTGATGTAAAATATATGGGTCCATACTGGATGATTGGGTTAAAAATTATACCAAGATTCAAAATTTATACAATCTTTCTTAACGTAAATGATAAAATACTCACTCTATATAAAATCAATTTTATATGTGATCTTATTTAATTCACATTGTTTGGTTATATCATGTTATCAAATTACGCGTTTTTCATAAATGGCCGCATTGAATCCCCATATGAGCCATTTTGGATTTTTTCGAGTTGGGTCCATTTGGCTAAAAAAATGATTTAAGTTTTTATATTTTGGAATCTAGGAGGTTTAACCACATATTTCGGGTACATGGAAACCTCATTGTTCCAATTTCCATGCTTTTTATCACCTTTTGAGCAATTCCGTCCGCGCCCAAAATCTGCACAAATCCGCCTGGATTATTAACACGTTCTGGAGGAATGTTAATTTACATATAAACGTTCCAGGAGATTAAGGTAACGAAAATACAGGATTACAATTTTATATATAGTATATAGATACTATATAATATATATATATATATATATACTATTATATATATATATATATATATATATATATTATAATATATAAATATATATATATATATATAATAGGCTAAATATATATACACAAAATTTAGAGTTCGGAAATACCAAAATGTTTTGTTGTCATATTAAGCTACCTTAGATATAGAAGATGCGAAATTTAAAATTTCACGCACAAAATTTGAAAAATGAGCGAGATACAGTATCACAACAGAAGGAAGGTGGAATTTCTATCTTTCTTTACAATTTGCTAAATGTAATTTTTTCGTTTACTATAGCACGCGTACGGCCGCTTATCGTTCTCTTGCACAACCAAATGTTGTGCAAAGAAAATCATGAGAACGACTTCCGGTTGTGCATTAATTAGATCGAGTGAAAACAACAACCATGTTGCTAAGATAAGAAAATTTGAGCTTTATATTGGGTATTTCGTCAATCGGACGATGTGATGCAGTGGTCAAGGGATTTGTCTTCCGTACCAAATGATTTATTTCATACAGGACTACTCATACTTTCCTGCAAAATCTTTGCCCCTGGTTCAACCTGGGGAAATGTGTGCATTTTTTATTAGTATTTCTAAAACTTTAGTATTTCTAAAACTTTACCATTATTGTATCACGATCAATTTGTAAATATTCTTTTTAAACCTCCCCTTAATTCTAACAAAGATTTTCTTGCCAATGTGAATAAATATAATTTTACCATGACCCGAAAAGAAAATGTTGTGCATGAGATCATATGTTGTGCATGAGAAAACCGGTTGTGCATGAGATGAGAAGTTATGGATGGAGAAATACGTCAAATGGGCCATGGAACGAATTACTGATTATTTAGCAAGGATCTTCCTTTTTATATAACTCATTTTCATTGGACGATTTCGTAAAGCAGTTTTGACACACTTGGTTTTTATGCACAGGATAAACTATTTTATCACAAACTATAATCAACACATGCATTTATCGATACAAGCTTTATATGAATCAATTAAGGGTTATCTATGGGTTTAAACCATTTCTAAACTCTAGCTAGTCTCTTGTAGCACTTTTCCGTATGGGGCGACTCCCCCCCCCCTTTTTTTTCCCCCTTATTTTTCCATGTGTTTTCGATTAAATGGATAACTTAAATTTGTTTGTTTTATTTCAATGTATTTTTAAGTACACGATAATATGTAGACTTTTCCCAAACCATGAATCGCTTTTGTAAGATTTTAACTTTCCAGTTCTTATAATGTAGCTTTGCATTATGAGAAATTTTTTCACGGCAAAAAGATTTTGAACATATTTATTGTGTATACTATACAATATACAAAAGTTCGAACACAATTTCTAATACAACTTACGAGGTTCTCACCTTGAATATAACTGAATACAATTGCATTGATATACGATAGAGAATATATAATAATTCACACTAAATTATAAAGCTGATAAATCAAGTAAATCTATTTGACATATTGTGTGACCAATCAAATGTTGAATAGTTGTGGAATCAAAAGAGGATATAACAAAACAGGAACAAGTAGTGAAAATAACAATATTGTAAAAAAAAAATTAATAATAATAACATTTACATGCACATTGTAAATATTTTGCCATTGCATGAGTGCAAAAACACACACGGAGAATGTCGATCATCAAGATGTACCAATATATACACAGGTGCAAGTGCATTTGAGAATGAGTCAGTAAAATAAATGAAAACAGAGAGAAAAATGTTATTGATATCTAGTATCAAGACCATAAATACTGCCATACAAACATTTTCCCTTGGTAGAAGTGAATACCAAAAGAAAGGACTAAAATTAACATATCGTAAGCCTTCCACATATTTTGCAAAAAATGGAAAAATTGCAAAGCGCTATTTAAATAACAATAAAATAAGTTGTATAAAAAAACAAACAAATGACTAGTAGATGAAGGTCAGGAGTCCATTACGATTACACAACAGTAATTTTGACTTAAGAGTTCGTCTGCACTGGCTTTGCAAACAGACGAGTCTTTAGTTTAGAGTTGAAGATAAATAAATCAGTGAAAATGAGGAAAAGACTGTTTCCCTATGATTCATTTACGTCGAGAATGAGATCAGGATTGGGCCGCGGGGGCACATGGAATTCCTTGGCTATAATTACTAAAGTAACTAGCTGCTCATTAAGTTTAATTTAAAAGTGGATTTCCCTCCTTTTGTAAAACAGAATATGTGTACAGCCAGTCATTCTCAGAAAATAGGCACACTTAGCCTGCGTACCTGTCCAAAGAAAAGTATGCTTACATAATAATATAAATAGGTCGGCATGCGTTTTAAGTATTACTTATATGTATTCATGATTTATCTTTCAGTGAAGTGCACACATGAAAAGAAAACTTTTTAGATATGACATGCCAATTTTTTTTTAAAGTCCAAAATACCGATGTCGGCAACACAAAAACAAATGTTTCCATTTTTGTCAAAGTAGTTTTAGAAGACATACTAGGCAATTCATTTAATTCAATTTAATGTGATCTACATGAACGTTTTGAACCCAGGGAAGGGTGGTTCTCAACCTATACTTTTGGGTACAGATGTACGACTTAGATTTCCAAACACCCCATTAATATTTTCTATATTTTGAAATCCATACCCATTCATATATTTTCGTATATATTTCATAACAAAATTGTATAAAATTTACAATTCATCA
This sequence comes from Ostrea lurida, assembly GCA_903981925.1. Taxonomy (NCBI): domain Eukaryota; kingdom Metazoa; phylum Mollusca; class Bivalvia; order Ostreida; family Ostreidae; genus Ostrea; species Ostrea lurida. The sequence continues at coordinate 29,338 of CAJDSM010029210.1, forward strand.
CAAAATTGTACAGTTGTTATCCATATGCTTATTGCTATTGTAATACCCGGGTTAGTATAATCTTAATTCCTTTGTTTTCAGTGGTAGATCAATTGGATGGTAAATTTATCCACTGAAAATGGAAAAAAAACCCTGCAATTGATCTACCACTGACAACAAAGGNATTGATCTACCACTGACAACAAACGAAATTGCATCCCATTGATATACATGTACATGTATTTGACCTGTAAAAAAAGAGTTACCCATTCCAGCGGTACGTCTGCGTAT
>CAJDSM010029212.1:2981-17889 GCA_903981925.1 Ostrea lurida
GTTTTGTAGAGCAATTATAAAGGAACAAACGATTAGATTTATATACAGAGAATTTAACAGTTTTGAATCAGATTGTACTAGATATGATAGTATGAGAATTGAAGCAGAAAAAACCGATAGCAAATGTCGATAAAGTAGATTTGAAGCAGCTCTAGGATCAAGATTCAAAACCAATACACACACACAAGCACACACACACAGACAATTCTGTTTATAATGTAGCAATGAAAACATAGTTCCCCCACTTGGTTACTAGGTAGATCGATCGTCCCTTGCTTGTCATAAGAGGCGACTAAATTGGACGAGACTGCAAAAACCGAGGCCTTGCATCACATCAGGTGTGGCATGATGTAGGCCATGAGCGCCAAACAGGCCTAAAGTTTGCAGCTTTGGTCACAACTCCATATGAGTGAAAAATTCTTTGGGGGGTATGAGTGAAAAATTCTTGGGTGGGGGAGGGGGGGGTTAAACAATATACAACTAACCGTCCAATACATAATCAGACATGCTTCTACAGACAAATGAGATGATTAAATCATTGATACAAACATTTTGCAATTTCTCTCATACAAATTGATCCTTTGTATTACTTCCTTTTAGCGGCTGTTGATCTGTAATCCCACGGGACGTCTGTCGGCCGAGGAGGGCATGCTCCATCAATACTTCAGTGACCTGGACTCATCGATTAAGCTTGCCACAGATAACTCCGCACTCATCATGCAAGGGAGATAACCCCGGGAGGAACCACCAGGGGGAGATAACTTATTCTAGTCAAAACATGAGAAAAAGGATCTCAATGTATGAAAGAATGCACCACACAGGCCGAGTCGAATTATAACGTAGTCGATTCCATTTGGACATGGATGAAGTCACTCATGCACTTTGAGGCCCACAGCAGGAAGTGACATCATGGCCTAAAAATAAAATGTTCAATGTGTATATGAACTTTTAGAATGTGTTGTGTTTGTGGCTTAATTAATGGTTCGATCTCATATTAATTAGTACATGTATTTTTTAATCATGCATACATTCCTGTGAGAGAAAATATAATTATTGAGACTGAGAAAAAACTTTGAAATATACGTGGATTCGAGATATCAAGGGTAAAAATACTTACAAAGTAGGTGGCTGGGACTTCCAAATCACTTCGAAAAAGCCATGATATTCAAGATATTAAGTGTTCGAGATAACGAAGTTCAACTATATTTATTTGGGGGGGTGGGTCAATAAAATACAGCAATGTTATATCCCATTATCAATGTGCAATGTGATGTGTTTCTGGGACATTTAGAAGAGATTTTTTTGTATCGTATGTTTGTTTATGTCATAAAAAGCGTTTAGAGTCGGATTGATGTTGGTTTAGTACTGTAGAATCACTTAAATTCTTGGGGGCCAATTTTCGTAGATTGCTGAATTTTTTTGAGTTCATGGGGAAGTAATTTCGTGGATCTATATATATATTGAATTTGTAAGATAAAGAATAACTCTGGAAACGTCTTTAATTAGTTGATGGATGTACCGGTAAATTTTAGTTGAGGGTAACCAACCTTTCCACGAAAATTGAGCACCGTGAATGATCTAAATGATTCACAGTATTTCATAAAATTGTTCGTAGTGGATTATGTCTGCTTGCAATGTAAATAAAAAGTGTGATGACTTCCCAGATTCTTCCAACAGCTATTGACTACTTCAATGGTGTTGCCATGGCCAGAAGATTGTGCAATGCCAATCAGAAATTTTGAAAAGATTATAATGTACATTTACTAAATAAATGTAGAAACACAATAAGCTTACGACCTGATTTAATTGGCCGAAATGTATTGTTATCAAAAAATTATAATTTTGTTCTAATGTCACTTTTGTTTTAGATATGATTTGAAAAACCTTTTTCACTCTCAAGACGACTGAGTTTATATTGAACTAAAAAAACCATTTTTTTTTATCTTTCATGATCACATACTGTCTGCAAGTCGTCATCTGTCTGTAAACTTTGTGAATATTTTTTCGAATTCTCCCCGTACGTGCTGGGCCAAATCTTCAATCAAATTCATAAGCAATTTTTGAGTGAAGGGGATTATGCAGCAGGTAATATCAGCTATAAAAGTTGGTCTGTTGTTTCATATTTCCCGGGCCGAGAACTTTTATCAGCCCATATTACCTGCCTGGACTGTAATATATGGATTTGTCATACTTTCAAACATCATTTTCCAAACAACAATCAACTTTCTCCTATGCGTAAGTTACTACAGCGTATTCATACATTTTAGTATAACGTCAACTAATCCTAATCTTTGTACGTCACAGTAGTACACGTCACAAGACAAATGATCGAAGTGTTCATGACGTTGTTTGAAGCAAAATCCATTACGGCATGAACTTTGACATTTGTTTTGTATCAGAGTATCTTATTCCGTCGCCATTACTGGACACTGGTTTACAAACGAAAACTCTTGGTGTTTATCCATGCCCTTGTATTATACAATTCTTAGTACAAAGCATGTGATATGGCATCGACTACAGAGAGTTCTTCGCGAGTCCACAAAATCAGAGTCGATTTCACCAACGTATTCGTCAACATCAAATCGAGATCACGTGAGATCTATATTAACCCTGTCTCAGACCCAGGTAATATGCGTCTCATAATAATGGCTAATAAACCAATCAAATTCCTAGACATTTAATTTTTAAGTTGCGGACCAAGTGCCATTGAGTGCAGTAAGTCCCAAACGTTTAATATCCATGTAACAGGCACGCAGCGTAGCATCCTCTAGCAAACACAACTATTTTTAAACAAGGAGTCAATAGTTACTTTTGACCTTGAAAATCAGTAGGGTTTAACCCTCTCCATGGGCAAAACATTGTGAACGGTGATGATTCTTTGAGAATGATTGTGTCTTCTATCTTGTTAGACAAGACTATTGAGCAGTCAAAATAGTGACTTTGACCTTAAAAAAATCAATAGAGAACATGCCATTTCTTCACATGGGGAACAATGGTGGAAGTTTTGCACAGTGATGTTCCTCTGATAAATGCGCTGTTTTCTTTTATTTCTTATTCCTACAAGGATTTTCGCCCGCAATAAGTCAAAAGTTGACTTTGGACCTTTGAAAATCAATAGGGGGTCATCCTCCTCTCCATGGTCACATTTTGTGGAAGGGTTTGATGATTTCTCTGATGAGATGCCTGTGTCTGCACTATCTGTTCAACAGAATCTAAGTCAAATATGTGAGCGCTTTGAGCGCCTATTTAGAAAAATCAATATGGGTTCATTACCTCCTCTCCATGATGGGCAACATTTGTGGAAAGTTTAATGATTTTCTGTAGATCGAATGCTGTGTCCTCTTAGTATCTTTTTCACAAGAATGTTAAGTCAATACGTCGCCATAGTGACCTATTGACTCTTTGGACCCAATTGAAAAGTCAAAGGGTTCATCCTCGGTGTGGTGCTCCACATTGATTCACTAATAAACCATTTGTGGAAGTGTTTGAACGAATTCTCTACGGAGTATATAATGGCCCAATTGCTTCTATCGTTGTTTTCCAAACAAGGTTCCATGGAACACGACACACACGCGATGGGAACAAACACAAACATCTCGTACGGCATGCTGATGGCTATACGATATTAACCCAATCTACACGCTAAGCATTATTTTGCGAGTGGATAATAAAGTTGTGTCCGACGACAAATAATTTCCTGAAATTCAAATTCATGTTATGTCTACACTTATATAATTCCCATCACTTTAGACCTCTAATCAGTTGTTCCCTATAAAAGAGTCAAAATGCAAGTTATTTAGGTGGAGTGTTTGTGGACAAGTGGACTGAGAGGACAGTTGTGAAAATATCGCCCAAGTCAGACGTATCATATCTTGCATAATACAAATTGTCGCGAGAATAAATAGTTGCCAATATTGCACCTAATGCACATCCTCCATATTAAGTGTTGTCCTGAATTTGATATAACCAAATTTTCATTAATAGTGTCCTGTTCAAAAGTCTCCGTTATAGGAAAGGCACAAATTGCGGACTAACCGCAAGAAAAAACTGTACCAACATCTCATTATCGTTTTGCGTTCCTAAATAATAAAAATGCCTAATTAACCCGAGAAGAAACACAAGTAGTAATTCACTAATTCTGTACCACATAATAATGGTCCAGAGAGAGAAATATATTCCCTTCGACAATATGCACCTCCTCCCAATTTATGTTCGACAATCTCAATAAACTCTATAATTCCAACAAAAGAATTTCATTAAATATCCCTGCACGCTGATTAGGAGGAGTTGTGGACAACAGACCAAATTGAACGAACCGGGACGGATAGTACAGACACAGGACGGTGAAACCCTATATACTTACCCATAACTTCCGATTTGCCTGTGGATAGCGGGTGGGGTGACCGGTCAGCAGAGGATGTTACTCCTCCATGGCACCTGATCCTTATCTCTTCGCTTTTTGTCGGAGGTAGCCGGTATGCCCTACACTCGATTTCTATGTTAACATTTAAGCTAAATTTTATCAATCCCCCGCGAAAACCAGCTGCTAAATAATTATAGTACGATATATATACTATTCCACATGAACATAACCTTTTTTATAAATATCGTAACAGCGCCAAAGATAACGAAGCGAGGTGATCAATCTCGTAAAGTCCTAAATAGAATACAAAGAACAAGAAGTTTGGGCAATTCACGGACCCCCCTGGACCACCAGAGGTAGGAGTCAGGTGCCTTAGTGAGGAGTAAAGCCATCCCCTAGTTGACTCGGTCACAGCCCACGCGGGGTCATATAGTCTTGGATCAGTGGTAACGGAACAGTCCGGTAGTTCACATATTATACTGTGTGTGGAGAGTAAAACTGGCTTAACTATATGTGTGCCTAAATACGAAACACATCAGACAAGCATTTGACTTCAAATGATGAGGGATTCTTATGAGTTAAAACTATATAAATTGGAATTGATTGTTAAATAGAATTATTTACGAAATTGCGCGGTCTTTTTAACTTGAACTAGTATATTGAAAATACCTATAACTTAGGGCATGTTGATGGAGCGTAGAATTTGTGGGAATAAGAGAAACTAACATCACTCATAAACATAATAAACTTGACCTTTTAAGAATCTTTATTTACCAAATAATAAGGGTCACACAAGCTAGGCATGTCAGTCTATTTAGCCCTCTCGCCCAAAATATAGGTACAGTTTTTTTTTTTTTTTAATATAAGAAAGATTGATCCTACTTTGATATAGTCAGCTATAAATATGGAAGAAATGGATGATCAGTTATTACCAATTAAACCCCTAGTGTGTATGCGCTCAGGGGGACTACTTATTGGTTGGATGGAGTACAAGGCATGTAAACTCATCATTTCTTTTAGGTGAGAGGGCTTGTGGAAAAAGAATATCGCCAATTGTGGAAAGTTGGCTCCTCAAAATTTCCTGCCCAAGCATCAAACTAAAGATCTATCGTATGTCTGGTATACGGTTAGGGTCATTTGATCCCACACAAAGATCTACATGTCTGGTGTAGTTAGTTAGGGTCTATTGATCACGACTAAGATCTGACATGTCTTGGATTATACTGTTAGGGTCATTTGATTCCACAAAAGATCTACAATTGGTCCGAGTGTAATACAAGTTAGGATCATCATTTGAATCACACTTAAAGATCTACACTGTCTGGTATAAGTTAGGGTCATTTTGATCCCACAAAAGATACTACACATGTCTGGTTATGAGTTAGGGTCATTTGAATCCCAGTACACAAGATCCTACATGGTATGGTGTATAGATTAGGGTCATTTTGGATCCCCAACAAAAGATCTTAACATGTCTGGTGGATAGTTATAGGTCATTTTTGAATCCCAACAAAAGTATCTACATGTCGGTGTATAGTTAAGGGTCATTTGATCACACTAAAGATCTACATGTCTGGTATATGTTAGGGTCATTAGATTCCCACAAAAGATCTACAGATGTCTGGGTATAGTTAAGGGTCAATGTTGATCACACTAAAGATACTCACAATGTCCTGGTAATAGTTAGGTGTTCAATTTGATCCCACAAAAGATTCTACTATGTCTGGTGGTATTAGTTAGGGTCATTTGATCCCAAAAGTCTAAACATGTTGGTCATAGTTAGGGATCGATTCATGATCACACTTAAAAGATCCATACATGTCTAATCATTTTCAGTCTGGTTGAGTTGAAAATGACAAAGATGCATATGTTTTTATTACCAAACTTTCCCGTTTTATTAACACTTGTGCTTATAACTTGTTTTTCTGTGTAACAATGTTTTCAAAAAGGGTCATGAACACGTGTTGGAATTAAAAATGTTCATTTCAGATTGGCCAATTTTAATGTTTACAATGATTGACTAAGGAAATATTTCTAATGCCACGGATAAATTCGTGAAGCGTAAGATCTTTGACTTCCAAGTTGATATACCAATTCTCTTTGTTATGTACTAGTTCTCTTCAAGGCCCGAGATCATGAATTTGCTGATATATATTGAATATGCCTACCTAACACATTTCAATTTAAAGCAAGAATTTTTTTTCTGTTTATTCTAAACACAATATAAACAGTGTCCTAGTGTTTCTTACATCTCATATGTTTTAATCATGACATGTTCTACGTAGACAATCTTTTTGTAAACATAAACAAGGTCGGCTTGTTTACATCGCGAAGATTTGGTTGAGCCGCTTTATCTTTAACTTGTACTCAACAACTGACTTTCAAAAGTTTGGCTGACCACAGAATATACATTGATTAATGCATTTATTAAACAATCCAAAATTGGCAATCGAATTTTGAACATTTTCAAAGTTCAAAAATAAAACCCAAAATGTCCTTTTAAAAATTTTAAAGAGATGTAATCCTTCCACTTTCCCTGTCTAGAAAGCGAAGGTGATGGCCCTCCATTCCATCACGCAGCGGTCTTCCCCCCGTCATGAAGCAGGAATCTCCAGATGCAAGGAAGGTACACCATATTGGCAATGTCCTCCAACTTCTCCAACCCGGCCCAAGGGGTAGACTTCGGCCATGTTCTGTATAAAAACTATAACAAAATGATACATTTTAAAAATGCCGATTGAGTTTGCTATTATTCTTCCTAATGGTAATTGATTTTAATGATATGATCTACCTTGTTTGCTAGACTCTTCATTCTGTAACTCCTGGTATAAACCCCTGCATAAAAGCCCTAGTATCTTGTACGTGACCCGGTCGTATAAAGTTTGATCATAAACGAAGTATGGTACACACTTATATTTACTTCTCCATACTAGGCTGAATACTAGCAGACTAAGCCCGTAATAAGCTTAGCAGCCATAACCATATGGAGCTACCGCAGCCAATACGCCCATAATTTCACTAAAAACCAATATACCAAACATTGGGCAATGTAATGCTTGCTATCTGGGTAGAGGCTAGCAGGTAATAAGCCCTAGAAAGTAGCAGTCAAATAAAACACAACAGCCAATAAGCCCATAGGCTAGCACCAATAAGCCATAGAACTAGCAGCAATAAGCCCATAGACAAGCTAAGCAAGCCAATAAGCCCATAGAAGCTAGCAGCACAATAAGCCCATAGAAGCTAGCACCAATAAGCCCATAGAAGCATAGCAGCTTCAATAAAAACCATAGAAGCTAGCAGCAATTATAGCCCATAGAAGCTAAGCAGCCATAAGCCCATAAGAAGCTAGCGAAGCCATAAACCCATAGAAAAGCTAGCAGCCAATAAGCCCAATAGAAGCCTAGCAGCCAATAAGCCCATAGAAGCTAGGCAGCCCAATAACCTCATAGAAGCTAGCTGCCTAATAATGCCCCTAGAAAACTAACGCACCAATAAGTCCCATAGAAAGCTAGAGCCAATAAACCCATAGAAGCTAGCAGCAAATAAGCCCATAAGAAGCTTAGCAGTCAATAATGACCATAAGAAGCGTAGCAGTCCCAATAAACTCATAGAAGCTAGCAGCCAATAAGCCCATAAGAAGCTAGCCGCCAAATAAGCCCATAGAAGCTAGCCAAGCCAAATAAACTCATAAAAGTAGCAGCCAATATGCCTCATAGAAGCTAGCAGCCAATAAACTCATAGAAGCTAGCCAGCCAATAAACTCATAAGAAGCCTAGAGCAGTCAATAACCTCATAGAAGCTTAGCAGCCAATAAACTCATTAGAAGCTAAGCAGCACAATATGCCATAGAAGCTAGCAAGCCCAATAAACTCATAGAAAGCCCTAGCAGCCAATATGCCCGTTAAAAACTAGCAGCCAATTAAACTCAATAGAAGCTAGCAGCCAATATGCCCCATTAAGAAGCTAGAGCCAAATAAACTCATAGAAACTAGCAGCCAATAATGCCCATAGAAGGCTAGCAGCTCATAAACTCATAGAAGCTAGCAGCCAATAAAGCCGAAGAAAGCTAGCAGCCATAAACCCATAGAAGCTAGCGCCAATAAACCCCATAAAAGCTTGCGCTATTTCAGCAGCCAATATAACCATTAGAGCTAGCAGCCAATAAGACATATAAGCTAGCCAGCCAATAAATCTCCATAGAAGTAGCAGCCAATAACACCATAGAAGCTAGCAGCCAATAACTCATAGAAGCTAGCAGCCAATAACTCATAGAAGCTAGCAGCCGAATAAGGCCCATAGAAGCCCTAGCAGCCGATAAGCCCATTAGAAGCTAGGCAACCCAATAAGTCCCTAGAAACTAGCCTAGTCAATAAGCCCATAGAAGCTAGCAGCCATAAGTCCCTAGAGACTAAGCAGTCAATTAAGCCCATAGAAGCTAGCAAGCCAATAAGACAATAAAAGCTAGCAGCCAATATAAACTCGCAGAAGCCTGCAGCCCAATACTCACAGAAGCTTAAGCAGCCCATAACCCCTAGATACTAAGCAGACAATAAACCTCATAGATAACTAGCAGCCACAAATAATGCCCATAAGAAGCCTAGCAGCCAATAAACTCAATAGAAGTCTTAAGACAGCCAATAACCTCATAGAAAGCTAGCAGCAATAATACTCATAGGAATGCTAGCAGCCAATATGCCCCATAGAAGCTAGCAGCCAATAAACTCTAGAAGCTGAGCCAAATAATGCACATGGAAGCTAGCAGCCAATAAAACTCATAGAAAGCTAGCAGCAAATATGCCCATAGAAGCAAGCCAGCCAATTAAACTCCATAGAACGGCTCAGCAGCCAATAAAGCCCATAGAAGCTAGCAGCCAATAAACCCATAGATACTAGCAGCCAATAATACTTCATGACAGTAGCAGCTCAATAAGCCCAATAATAGAAGCTAGCAGCCAAATAAACTCATAGAAGCTAGCAGCCAATAAACTCATAGAAGCTCAGCCAATACAGTCCATAGAAAACTAGAAGATTCGAATAGCCTCTATAAGAAGCTAGACAGCCAATAAGTACATAAGAAACTAGGCAATCAAATAACCATAGAGAGCTAGCCCAATGAAGTCACATAGCCATAGCCAGCACTCCAAATAAACTCAACAGTAGCTAGCAAGCCAATAAACTACACAGTGAAGCTAGCAGCCCAATATAGCCCATAGAACTAACAGACAATAAACTCTAGAACGCTTAGCATTCTAATAGTAGCCATAGAAGGCAAAGCAGCCAATAAGCCCCATAGAAGCTAAGCAGGCAATTAAACTCATAGGAAGCTAGCAGCAAAAGCCCCTCTAGAAACTAAGCAAGCCAATAATCCAATAGCCAACTAAACCCATAGAAGCTAGCAGCCATATAGCCTAGAAGCGCAGCGAGCACAATAAGCCCATAAGAAAGGCAGCAGCCAAAATAAGCGCGCACAAAAATAAGAGCTAAGCAGCCAATTATAACCCATGGAAGGCCAAGGAAAAAGAAAAAAAAAGGGGGAAGCAGCACTAATATAACAAACTTCGGAGTAACAGAGAGAGCTAAAGCTATGCCAATAAGGCCCGCTGGAAGCCAGCAGCTCAATAAGGCTATGAAAAAGCCTAGCACATAATAGAGCCCCTAGAACTAGCAGCCAATAAAACCACAGCCAATAATCCCATAGAAGCTAGCAGCAAATAAGCTCCTAGAAACTACGCAACCAATAAGTCTTCACTAGAAACTAGCACCCGTTAAGACAGCCCTAGAAACAGCAGCCAATAAGGTCCATAGAAGCCAGCACCCAATAAGCTATTAGAAGCCTAGCGAGCCAATACCCATAGAAAGCTAGCAGCGTCCGAAATAAGCCCATAGAAGCCAGACAGACCATGCAAGACCCAATTGGAAGCCAGCAGCTAATAGGAGTCCCATACATAATAGCCAGCAGCCATAAGGCCCATAGAAGATAGCAGCAAATAGACCAATAAAAGCCAGCAGCAATACATCATAAGAGAGATAGCAGGCAAATAAGCCTCATAGAAGCCAGCAGTCCCAATAGGAAAAAATAGTTTAAGCCCATAGAAGCAGCAGAAATAAGACCTTAAAAGCTAGGCAGCCAAATAAACCTCATAGAAAGCTAGCAGGCCACTAGAGCTCTTACGACCAAGACAGCCAATAACTCCATAAGAAGCTAGCAGTTTACTAAACCATCTATATCATCAAACCAGGCCAATACAAAATGGAATGGCTAGCAGCCTATGGAAAATTTTTCAAACAACTACTAAGAGTATACATGAAAATAATGCTTATTGTTGCTGGTTATGTGGCTGCTAACTTTCGTTTCTTAGACAAATTCTAATAGATGTATTTTAGATAGATATGCTATAGCTAGCTAGCTAGATACAGAAGAGAGAGAAGAGAGAGCCAGTAGAAGAATGAGAGAGAAGAGAGAGAGAGAGAGTGCAGAGAGAAGAGAAGAGAAGAGAGAGAGAGAGAGAGAGAGAGAGGAGAAGAGAGAGAGAGAGTTAGAGAGAGCACGAGAGAGAGAGAAAGAGAGAGAGAGAGGGAGAGAAGAGAGAGAGATAAAGTGATGAGGGATGGAGAGAAGGGAGTAGGATGCGTGAGAGAAGAGGATGAGAAAGAGAGAGAAGTAGAGAGAGAGAGTAGATTACTCGTAGTTATGGCCGATTAAAGCATCGAATATTCCATAGGAGATGCTAATTCTGACAATAATGTCCATTCATGGTGATTTTAGGAATGAACAGTGAAATTTTTACCTGCAATTGCATATGGAACTAAAGACAGTGCTTTAATATGATATACTCGTGAAATATTGTCACAATTGCATTACCCAATTTGCTGGAGTCCTAATGGTGAACTGCATTCCTGTAGTTTCTAACGTCCAATTTGCTTTGGTCTATTAAGCATATAGAACAGGGAACCGACGTGACTTCTAAAAGCAAATACAGGTAATATAGAGATTATATTTACACAACTTTGGAGGCATACTTGCGCCATATAATTTCAATTTTTCTTTTTAATGTTGAATGGTCAAATAGAATTTTCATATAGCGAAATTTTCCTGAACAACTGCACACAAAATACATATGCTATTTAGCTAACTATTACGATTTTGAGAGATCTCTAAAACGTTTATAAGAAAGGAAAATTATATTCACTACCGCGACTGGTAGTGGAGACAATGCACTTGGAGTAGATATTTGAACTAATGCAACCTTAGAAATAAAAGGAAAAAAATACACATGCGCATACACACGATGGTAGCATTCTTATTTTTAAAACATCTCTTTTTATAACTGCATAGGAAATTACCCCAAGTGGGGTATACATGTTGAGCCTCCGTATTTGAAATACACCGATGCAAAACGGATTGTGAATTTCCTGATTTATTAGCTGAACCTAATATGTCTAGTTATGATTAGGAATTTATTCACAGATGAGCCATTTACATAAAAGTAAGAAAAATCATCTTCTTTTAGCCTTCATACTCCACACAATTAATATAATCATTTACTGTATCAATCAAATGAGGCATCTCTTATCTACTTCGTAAAAATAGATGTGCAACGATTTTGTTTTATTTCACATGCCTCGCTGTATTTAATTTGATAATATCTTACACTAGTTCGAAATAAAACAACAGCACATGAGTATTCTTTAAACAGCATCACTAGAGACGACTATTTTGTGACACATGGAGAGGAACAACAATCCTCTTAAAGTGCCCTGACTTTCTGGAGCGTAAGCTGCCAGTATAGTGCGATATGATGCTAATGCATTTTTACTTGAACAATTGAGACTAATGGTCTATAGTCGACTAACAATTTAAAGGAGCGAGCATGCCACAGACAAGGTGAAAATTGGCCCTGTGAGAATGGTCAACAACATCAAAGTGAAACGAGCTGACCGGGTTGTCAAACAAGATTATTTTGTTCGCGTGCACAAACTGCTGATGAGTCTATGTTGACATATTTTATTCAGAGTCGGTAAATAATTGGGAGTTTGTGCATTTGGTGTTTCTGAGTACAGTATAAGAGACCACTCGATTCCCAAACAATGTCCATGGAAAATAGTTAAATGTCCAAAGAATTGTGCTTAAAATCATCAAACATCCAATTGAAAAAGAAGTGTCTAAAATTTCATGAGAGAGAGCACAAGGCTTGACAGAAACTATCACTTTTACTTTTTAGTCTGAGTTTGTAAAATATGACCGACTCAAGAAGGTCCTCATAATAGACAAGTGTAGATTAATTGTCGGACTGCTCCGACCGCTGGTGAGTATGTCTCTATATGGATACCGGTACATGGAGAAGGACTTCACTGTCTCCCTCCGTTCTCTCAACAAAATGTTACGAGTCTCAGCTGGTACAACGAAATCATGAGGGCTTCACATTTCTAGAAATATCAGAGAGGAAGCGAGGTGTGTTAACGGTCGATATCAGGGGATGCTACCTCCTCCTATTGTACCTTTATCGTTATCTAAAGTCCCATTTTTGGTTTCTATTCTAGGGGTCCTGAGTACCAATAAACTCACTCTTGTTTCTTGTATTTTATATCCAGCTATTTAAGGATTTTACAAGATTGATCACTGTGTCTGATATGCTTCGTACTTATATCTCTCTTCAATCACTTATGGTGTAGCACACATCACCTAGACCAAAATTACGGGAAGGTCGAGTTAATGGAGAGTAAGAGGCTTGGAAAAGAGATGTAGATAAAATAGTACGAAACCGCATATATCCAAACGATTGATTTCAATTCTGTCTTTAGTCATACAATACATACCCTTAAATAAAACAATGTAAGAATAGTATGTTCTGAAATTTACAAAAACAAAAAGTTGGGTAACACTGAGAACCTCCATAGGCCACGACGCCTTAGGGAAGTAAAAACGACAAAAAGAACAGAGCCGGTTGAGATATTATGGACACCGGAAACAAGGGCCAACAGTCTAGGGATGAGAGTAAAGTGTAGCTAATCCCCTGTCGTAGACAACGTGAAACGACCGTGTGCGAACGAGACTCTTCAATGCTTGAGTCCATAATTTGATCTCATGAGTAGACGTCAGGTCATTATATAATCCATTCTTGATAGAGATGCTGTGTTGGATATTTAGTAAGATACCTATATGCCACTATTTGATACAGATTTAATTCACAAACTACTAGTATATTTCTTGTACGATCATATCAAATATCGCTAGAGCATAACGCGTCTAAATAGGTTTCTCCCCGAAAGAATGATTCATATGACAGTACGTATAAATGTATCAAATTACCTCACCGTGCTACTTTAAATAATAGATTAGTTCAGCGCTGTCTCTTCATGAATTAGACACTTCTTCGGCGGTCATCTGCACCGTCACAAATTTTTCATAGTATGGCCAAATTTGAATGATTTGTATATAGCAAATGCGTCATATATGTCTTTTGAAATAACGTTTTAGCAAGCGGGATATTCATGATATCGTATGTTTGGTAATGTGTTCATTAATATTAGGAGAGTCTTGGGCAGTATATGTTAGTCTTTATATTAACTCTCAGATATCAACCGGCCTAGAAATGCAGCGATACTGCCAAGATAATCCAAATATATACCAACATGTAACGTGTAAAACTCTTCAGTGCCAATTACGTATACTGATTAAGTCAAATTTACACATAATCTATCATTTGTAGCCGAATATATTTATCCTTGTTGAACTTACTTATTGCCATCACACTTCTTAGATTTCTTGCACGTCCAACCATTTTCACAGGGCCAATTTTTACTTTTGCTTGGCTGCCTCCTTTAAATTGTTAGCCCTTATATGTAATTGTTCAGTAAAAATGGCTATATCTGCGACAATTTATCCGCATCCTAAAGATCTATGCGGCGCGAAGAGATGTGTGAATACTCATGCTGCTAGTCTTTTATTTTTCCAAGCTTAGTGAGATATATCCAATTTAATACATGAGTGAAAATAATTGCCATACTAGTCAATTGTATTAATGATATGTCTGAAAATGTTATTGATTATAACACGGGTAGATTAGATTGTTGAGAATTGGTTTTGAATGGTTCTAAGACCATAGGCAAGATTGTTTTTGTTGTATCTCTAGAAAAATTTTATGATGGTAAAGATCCAAAATTATGCTATAGAGAGATTAATATTCCTATACTCTGTTGCTCTCATCAATATGCATATAACGGTCTCTCAGCCTATGATTCCACGAAATAATCGAATATATTCTCGGTTTGTTCCCATGGTTCCTCTCTAATATCTGGAGCAGGCAAAGCATTGTTACCAAGGGAATTATTCCTGTAAAGTACTGTTTTAAATCATAAAGTCACACACGTGTATCGCATTTTTCTTTCTTCTAGTTCATTATCAATATACTCAAGTGATTGTCTACAAACAGTGGATATATTTTTTCTCTTTATAACGTTTTAGAATTTCAAATCGTAAATGAAATTTGCTAAATGTGTTATTTTGTAGTGTTGAAAATCCTCTACAATGTTTCAGATTCCAAA
>CAJDSM010029213.1:499-28188 GCA_903981925.1 Ostrea lurida
ACGGTGAGTAGCAAAATATAGATGGCAACATAGCGGACGTTACGTCTATTTTAGAATTGAAAGTAAGTTTTCGTCATACTGTGCTGTCTATATTTGGACTTTGACAAAACAAAACACTTACTAGGTTTGTTACTGACTGTCTACAGAAATATGTCAGGTTGTTCAATTCCATAGAAGGTGAGGCATACCGCCACAATGCTATATCCCCTCTGCTACAAGTTGTGAGGGGATAAAAATGAAGAAACAAAATTTGAAAACATATCCATGCTCCTTTAAGGAATGAATTTATTATTTTTTCATTGGATGGAGGGTATACCAAAAAAACCAACCCCAAAACAAAAAGCTGCGCTACTAAGTCATCAGTATAGGCATTTTCTGGATCGTTTGTTTTTTAAGAGCACATCTTATTTATACACTACTGAATAATTATTAGAATGTAGCATAGATGAGCAGAACAGGAACATTTCATAGCCTTGGTGCTAATGATATTTTAACCAATACTCGGGTGACTGATAAGGCCTGTAAGCCTCTTGTTAAAGCAGTGCATGTGTAAACCAATTTTGTATGAAATAAAATGATGTCATTTACAAGTATCTATGTTGCCTGGTGTTCAAAAGATGCTTGTAAAACCCACAACGCTTTCCCAAATCAGGGTAATACATACTGCTGAATTAAACCTGTGCAAAAGTCTTCTCCAATGGTCTAGTCACCCCATGTTGTGAGGATAATATTACATGAAACAATAAAGAAAGCAAGGCCTTTTGAAATGCAAGTACTGACCTTGTAAAAGGTAGGAAATACAACAAAACAGACTGGGAATCAAACCCTGGCCCCCTGAAACTCCAGTCAGATGCTGATCTACTGAGATATATGGCCAGCAGCGATCCGCTCTCCTCAATATCTTCACACCTTGAAGATGGGATCTTAATGCTGTCAATTCCAGGGGTCTACAGCACCAAATGCAACAGGGAGAAAAGGCAATGGACCAGACTGGGATTCAAATCCGGGCCCCTGAACTCCAGTCAGGTGTTCTACCAACTGAGCTATCCGGCCACCGTAGATCGAATCTGGCTGACCGCCACAACCTTGATAATACTGACTTGCATGTGTATCAGCTGTCTAGAAGGTAAAGCATTCTCCAGTTACCTGTTGCACTCAATCCATTTTTATAAAACCTGTGTGGCCTGGTAGTGATCATGACTCTGGGCCTACATTTAGCAATAAGGATCATCTAGCAGTGTATATTGATGTGTATCAGCCTACCAAGTATATGGTTCGCAAGGCAAAGTGTTCATCAGTTATCCATGGCAGTCTGTCCTGGTAGTGACTTGGACACGGACATGCTGAGCTAAGGAATCATCTGAACATTGAGGTATATATCAACCTACAGTATGAAGTAAAGTATTCCAGAGTAATAATACTTCAACAAGACGTGGGACATGAATGTGCAAGTAATACGACTTTTTATGCTCCCCGAAAAATTTTGGGGGAGCTTTAATATAGTCACCATCATGTCCGTCCTTTCGAACTGATATCTCCTAAACCTTTCATCAGAAATTGATATACACGTAATTTATCACAATTGTCCTGGTCTTTCAAGGTCATTTTGGAAAGGTCGAGGTCATTCAGAACACATAAAAGTTCCTCATTTCAATAGTTCACTTCTCTTAGACCTTTCACTATAAATTGGTCACAAAATATTCATGTGGACTTTGGACCAGTCATTTTGGAAAGGTCAAGGTCACAAAGAACAAGGAGAAAGTTTTTGAACCAGTATTGATCATATATCACAAAAGTAAGAAACAGGCAAATCACCATAGACAAAGGTCACTCAAGGTCATGCTTTAAAAGGTCAAGGTTACTCAGAGCACACACCTAGTATAAGAAATTTTTTTATTTCAACAGTTTCTGAATAAGTATTGATCATATCGCACAATTAATAGATAAATGGCTTTCTGTCAAAGGTCACTCGAGGTCATTGTCACTCAGAATATATTTTTTGTATGTGAAGAAAACTTCATTCAATATTCCAACATTACTGATCTTTTGGACTAAGGTCTTTCAAAATTGTTTTTAAAAGGTCAAGGTCACTTGGAACATATACTTTTATGAGGAAAAAGTTAAACAGTTTATAAACATGTAATTATTTCACACAAATAAGTGATAGGCAGCAAACGACTTTCACTTTGTAAAGGTCAGGGTCACTCAACATATACCTTATATAACACAATCACATAAACCTTTATTTCATCAGTAGTTAATTGGCTAGAAGCAGTTTGGGTAGCATCCATCAGTTTTGCTGATTTTCTTGTCTTTATCAAAGGGTGATATAAACAATTCTTTTTGAAAGTGTTTTACAAACATTTTATTACATAAGTTAATTAAATACTTCAATGGCTGGTATATGATCATGTCCTTAACAATTTGGCTTGCCGTTTTGCTTCAAGAGCATCTTGTTGTTCTTTTATAATTTGTGCTCGTTCTTCCAGGAATTTTCCATAATCTTCTGGTTTCAAGTCTTTCACAACTTCAATTCCAATATCATGACACTGTCCAATTAAAGTTTTACAAATGGATTCCAATGACATCCCACGGAATCTCGAGTCGGAAGTTTCCTTTATTTTGGCAATTTCATAAATATGTTTCAGGGACAGTTTTCCAGCAACCTCTTGACCTGAAGAAAAAAATGAATGGATTCCTTAAGATTTAAAATACAAACAGAGAATTTGGATGTGGTCAATACATGCTTTAATCAATCTAATGAGAGTATACTGATTATAATAAAGACTTTATCCTTGTTTGATATATTCTCAGTTACAATGTATTAATCAAAATGCTCAGAATGTTTATCAAAACATCAAAAATCCTGCCACTAGTCAATTGTAGTCATGCAATTACGTTTTAAAATGCGTATAAAATAGATACTGACTTAAACAAGAGATTCAGTGAGCATTGCTCACTAAGAATACCCCCCACCCCAATCTCCCAAAGGGTATTGTTAACGGTTCAAGAATTTAAAATGGAAATCATATCGCTACTTTAATGTCCAGTGGGCTTCACATTTGATCCAAAAATTCCATAGGGAACATCTTTGACCCATGGGTAGTTCATGTGAATGACATGATGACTCTAGGTGGAAAGCATAATGCTCTACAGCCCAAAAATCATACTGCTACCTCCATGTCCAGTGCGACTGACCTTTGACCTTAAATTCAATAGGGAACATCTTTGTCCCATGGGTAGTCCATATGTATGATATGGTGACTGTAGGTGGAAGGAAAATCCTCCAGAGCCCTGTAACCATAAAGCAACTTCCATGTCCAGTGTGTTTGACCTTTTGACCCCGAAATCAATAGGGAACATTTAATGATCTTCGTCCATAAGTAGTCAATATGTATGATATGGTGACTTTAGGTGGAAAGGATAACACTATAGAGCCCGGAAACCATTGCTTCTATAGACGGATTGATGTTTGGACGGACAACCTGATTCCAGTATATACCCTCCCCCCCCCCCCCCCACCCAACAACTTCGTTGCGGGAGGTATAGTAATGTTTAGATACCTTAAACAAGAGGCCCTTGGGCCACATCGCTCAACTGAGCACTGTGCTTTCATAAAGAAAAGAAGTTTGGGATTTACAATGTGCTACTATTCAAAGGTATGGACTAGAGTTAACCTCTTCATCTTCCAAAGTTCCAATATCCATAAATGAACATTCGTTGATGAAGAAATAATACAGAGATCCATTTATGATCAACTGGGGTCAGGCATAGCCCCAGGGGTCTTTTATGTTCTCTTAAATTGTGTTGATACAATGAACAAGGAAATATTGGTTGGAGGGTTGGGATCGCAAGTTTTAAAATATTAAACAATTTCTAAAAGGACGGGATCAGTCATGACCCCAAGGACCCTCGAAATATATGTCAATGAACTTGTCTCAACACAAGGATCAAGAAAACACATGGTTTGAGGGTGGGGATCTCAATAGTTTTCAAGATATTAAATAATTTTTAAAAAGGTGGAGGCAGTCATGACCCCTGGGGCCCTCCACACGTGTTCAATGAACTCAATACAAGGAACAAGCTAATATATGGTTTGAGGTGGGATCTCAATAGTTTTTAAAATATATTAACCATTTTTAAAAGGGGGATAGCCATGAACCCCCCCCCCCCCCCCCCCCACACACACCACAAAACACACATGTGTCAATGGACATGTCTCAACACAAATATCAAAAAATATATGGTCTCAAATAGTTTACAAGATATTAGACCATCCTGCATGAGAACAGTTATGACCCTAAACTTTCATCTCTCTATTATGGCCCCCATCTTGACCCCCCTGAGGGTGGGGGGTTGCTACCATTTAAACAAACCTGAATGCTTCCAAATTAATTTGACAAACAGAACACTGTCTGTTCTTGAGAAGATTTTTTAATATATTTTCCTATATAAACCTTTGTTAAACTTTGGTCCCCTATTGTGTCCCCATCTTGACCCCAGGGGCAACCATGTGACCAAATCTGCATCTCACTCTACAATACTACTTCCATGTTGATTTGGCAAACTGAGCACTTAATGTTCTTGAAAAGATTTTCTTTTTTTTTACGATATTTCCCTATATAAACCTATTTTAAAGTTTGGTCCCCTATTGTGGCCCCATCCTAATCCCAGGGGCTACCATTTGAATAAACGTGAATCTTCACTATACAATGAAGCTTCCATATTTATTTGACAAACCCTGCACTTCTTGAGAAGAAGATTTTTTGAAGATAGTTCTCAATATAAACCTATATCAAACTTTGGCCCCCCTATTATGGCAACACCCTACATCTGGTGGCATTATCTGAACAAACGTGAATCTCCACAATATCAGGAAGAATTCAGATAAATATCCACTCTTCTGGTTCAATGGTTTTTGAGAAGATTTTTAAAGATTTTCCCTTTATATTTGCATATTAAACTTTAATCCCCTATTGTGGCCCCATCCTACTTCCAGTGATGATTTGAACAAACTTGAATCTCCACTATATCAGAAACCTTTCATATAAAATTCAGCTTTTCTGGCCTAGCGGTTCTTGAGAAAAAGATTCTTAAAAAAATGTTCCCTATATATTCACATGTAAAACTTTGATCTCCTATTGTGGCCCCACCATACCCCCAGGGGGCAATGATTTGAAGAAACGTGAATCTCCACAATATCAGGAAGCTTTCATATAAATTTCAGCTTTTCTGGCCAAGTGGTTCTTCAGATTTTCCCTATATATTCACATGTAAAATTTCTGGCCCAGTGGTTCTTATGATTTTTAAATGACACCACCCTATTTTGGCATTTTCGTGATTATCTCCCCTTTGATGGGGACCTGGTCCTTCATTTGAATAAATTGAACTCCCTTCACCCAAGGATAATTAGTACCTAGTTTGGTTAAATTTGGCCCAACGGTTCTTGAGAAGAAGTCGAAAATGTGAAAAGTTAACAGACAGACGGACGAACAAAAGGTGATCAGAAAAGCTCACTTGAACCTTTGGTTCAGGTGAGCTAAAAACTAAATATAGACCATTTACAAACTCCATCCCAGACCGCGATTCAAACCCAGGCCCCCTGAATCTCCAACTGAGCTATCTGGCCACCAGCGATCAAACCCAGCTGACCGCTCCTTCCTCATTAAATTACCTTGGTCCTTGAAGACCATCTTTGATTTTGCCCCTAGAACTTTCACCTGCAATTCCAGGGGTGGTCAACGACACCAAATGTAACAGGAAGGAAGAAAATGCAACAGACCAGACTGGGATTCAAACCTGGGGCCCCTGAATCTCCAGTCAGGTACTCTTCTAACTGAGCTATCTGGCCACGGGCGATCAAACCCGGCTGACCGCTACACACACACATGTATATATATGGTAACAATTACCACTTCAATTGTACCTTTTTCATAGCTCCTTTTTTCATTCTGCTGCCTGTTTGAGGAAATATGATGTTGGAGGGCTTATAAGATTAATGGTGTAAGTTCTGTCAACCTAAAACAGAAATTGGTTAATTATTCTACCAGAGGATTCTCGATTAATATATCATGAGAATTACATCAACAAAACACAACATCAGGAAAATGACATGTGTAAGTAATACTTCTTTATTTAATGTGACGTGTATATTCTGTAGGGGTGGGACGATACTCAAAGCTTACGATATGATACGTATCTCGATACACACGTTACGATACACGTATCTCGATACTATACACTTAGATCATAGAGTTGTAAGAATAAAGGTTTTTATTTGTCTATTTGACAATAAATCATATAATCAACCGAAAAAAAAATCTGTAAAATAAAAACAAATCATGATTGCAAGTTGCAAAACAGATTATTTCAGATTCTTCTTAATAAAAATCAGAGAGTCAACACTGTCTTTGTTGTTCTGCCAAACATATAGACTGGTCCTATGGAACCAGACAACGTTTACTTTTATAGGTCGTTTGTGTATCGTGTGGTACCGGTATTACAGTGCCTGTATCGAAAAGCGTATCTTGAGAGAAAATATCCATTTGTATCGGTATATCGTCCCACCCCTAATATTCTGCATTTAATTTTAAATTCAATCAATATTATGGTTCATTGAACTTATTCATGGATTTACTACAAATATTTTACATTGATTTTGACGTCTGCTATCATTGGCACTTTTGGCTTGTACTCGGCTGTCAATGCATTGAAGTCCTTGCAAAAGGCTGCAATCTGAACACCACGCTGTAAGAACAATAAACACAGTATCATAAACACTCTCCTGAAATCAGTATACCAATAAAACGTGCATGCCTATTAGTCCATATGACTTTTTTTATCGTCTCTCCCCTGTCCAAATCTTCCAGCACCTCTTTTCTTTCTCTCCCTCCCTTCTCCCACCTTTTTCTTTCTCTCCCTCTCATCTCCCACCTCTTTTCTTTCTCTCCCTTCCTTCTCCTACCTCTTTTCTTCACACTTCTTTCTTTCTCTCCCTCCCTTCTCTTACTCTTTTTCTTTCATCTCCCTCCCTTTTTCCACCATCTTTTCTCGTCTCTCCTTTCCCCCACCATCTTTCTTATTCTCCCTCCTTCTCCTACCTCTTTTCGTTCTTCTCCCCTTCTCCCACCTCTTTTCTTTCTCTTCTTCCCTTCTCCCACTTCTTTCTTCTCCCTCCCGTCTTCCCACCTCTTTTCTTTCTCTCCCTCCCTTCTTCCACCTCTCTCTCGTTCTCTCCCCCTTTCTCTCACCTCTTTTCTTCTCCTCCCTCTCTTCCCCACCTCTTATTTCGTTCTCTCCCTCCCTTCCTCCCACCCTTCTTTCTCTCCCTCCTTCTTCCACCCTCTTTTCGCTCTCTTCCCTCCCTTCTCCCCCTCTTTCTTCTCTCACCCCCTTCCTCCCACCTCCTCTTTCTTCTTTCTCTCCTCCCCTCTCCCACCTCTTTTCTTCTCTTCCTCCCTTCTCCCACCTCTTTTCTTTCTCTCCCTTCTCCCACCTTTTTTCCTTCTCTCCCTTTTCCCAACTTTTTCTTTTCTCTCCCTCCCTTCTTCCACCTCTTTCTTTCTCTCCTTTTCCCACCTTTTCTTTTCTCTCCCTTTTCCCACCTTTTCTTTCTCTCCCTCCCTTCCCACCCTTTTCTTCCTCCCTCCCTTCTCCCACCCTCTTCTTTCTCTCCCTCCCCTCTCCCACTTCTTTCTTTCTCTCCCTCCTTCTTCCACCTCTTTTCTTTCTCTCCCTGGGGTTCACTTTTAAATTATCTTTGTTCAGAATGATGCTGGATAATTGTTGAGATTAGTAGATAAACAATTTTAAAGACCATTGTCACACACACCTACACACATTTAATGAGGAAACATGGTGCAAACCTCATGCAAGAAAAAAGAAGGATTGTACAAGTCTCATCCAGGCATGTTGCCCTTGAAATAAAGTTACAAGTAATAGTCTTCATGCAAAGCTAAAACTGACACAAGTAAAGTCTAAAAAGTGGAATGGATTGCGAGAGATATTGGAACAGTCATAGTAAGTGCAGCGTAATTGTGGTACAAACGTACCGTGCATGGTAGCACCGTAGTGAGAACGTACAATGATTGCATAGATCGTAGTGGTGTCGTGGTATAATCGTAGCATGGTCGTTGGAAAGTTGTTGAAGCAGCGTACTGTACTCATGAAGATCACAGTAGAATCGTGCGAGAATTGACCATTGATAGAAGATTGACAGTACTATGGTCGTAGTACCGTCGTGATTGCTGTCACACCGACCACGTTTTAATCAAATCACTAAGATTCTCTACTACGATCATGTAGATCTTGAAGGTCGTGGAGCGCGTAGTGAAATCGTGGCCAGTGTGACAGGGTATTTACACAATGATATGTAGCCTAACTGAAAATAATCTACCTGTGCTAGCTGAGGACCCAATGGTGGAGCTGCTACGGCTGATCCTGCTGGTATAACGACTTTAAGGAATGGGGCATATTCTTGTTTTTTAGCTACCTTTTTAACATTTTTACCAAGTTTACCGGCCACCTTTCCTTTCGATGCCATGCTTAGTGCATCTCGATCCCGATGATAATTTTTGAAAATGCATTTTTCTAAGAAAAGAATATGAAAATTATATAAAAATACTTTTTATTCTTTATTCATCTACCATAGATGGATATATGTATCTAAGAGATATTTTATGAATACACCATTTCTATTTGAAATTCAAATCGAGATCGACATGAAAGAAATAATAAACAACATGGAGTCGCTTCCCGATACCATCGAGGAATATAAAAAGTTTAAAGTTGTGGAATTAAAGGAAATACTCTCAAGATTTGAACTTCCAACTAATGGTTAGATACATATACTCTACTTTCTTTGAATGCTAAATCTAGATCTCGAAGCGTCTTCTTTCACACCACAATGGATTCGGTATTGTTGCGGTATTGTTGCGTTGGTCAAACGTTTCTCAAACTCTTACCCCAGCTTTTATATTTGAGTATGTGTTGAGGGGGGGGGGGGCATTGTGACATATATAAATACACAAGTGTGATAGAGAATTGTGTGGATAAGAGACCCCTGTGGTTATGACTATAAAACTGATGATGTTCAAATTTTGAGTTATTCCCCTTTACAAAACTCTCGTACAACATTTTGTAGGCTATTGCATTGGTTTAATAGTGAAGCAACACAATGAGCTCGCTCCAATGATCAGTAAGTCACATGATTTGCTCTCTAATCTATCAGCTGCAAAAATTGCGAGAACAATTGAATCTATACGACCCGGTATAGAAAGAATAATCTTACTGTGACCAGGCTACGCTCAGGTCACAGTAAGAATTCCACCCCTATACTCGTAATGTAGCAGCCGCGAAGCGAATCTGCTTCGCGTTGATTTTGACTTTATTTGAACACTTCCGCACGGAAAAACTGCATAATTTTGCACTACATACCTTTCTGAATATGCACATGCTGTTTAATCTACGCAATATCCATTAAATAATTTGCAGTAAAACAATTTAATTATGAAGTGCACTATTCCTCTTTCCAAAATGGCGGCTTACAATCATCGTTTTCAAATAGGCATGATAGACTCTTTACTTGAAAACTGCAGATGAAGGCAAATAGAGCCACGGCGTGATATAAATTAAAGATGACAGGTATTTACTATAACTTTTCTTCATTTATTCAGTCTTTGAAGCAGTTTATAAAAAAAATAATTTTGCTACGAAGCGGGTATAGGGGTGGAATTCTATCGTTAAACCGGGTCCGGAGGACAACAATCATTTTAACGATAGAACATTCTATCTTGACCCGGTAGTGTCTATTATATGCACGACGGTCAAGTACATAAATTGCGGCGAGTCTTTTTACCGCCAAACACCACCGAACATCCAAAAATGTCCACTGAACACTTAAGTTATGATATTAAACAAAATTTGAGATATTTTGAACAAATTTAAAGGGACTTTATGGCGATTTCTTCTTCTCAAGAACCACTGGGCCAGAAAAGCTGAAATTTATATGAAAGCTTCCTGATATACGTGGAGATTCATGTTTGTTCAAATCATGACCCGGGGGTACGATGGGGCCACAATAGGGGATCAAAGTTTTACATATGATTATATAGGAAAAATCTTTAAAAATCTTCATCAACCAGAAAGAAGGATATTTACCTTAAAGGTTCCTGATATGGAGTAGATTTAAGTTTGTACAGGATAATGCCTCCACCACCCCTCCCGGGGGTTGGTGGGGCACAAATAGGGGATTAAAGTTTACATACTTATATGTAGGAGAAACTCTTTTTAAAGACTTATGCTTTTCTTTCTTTTTGTTGAGACAAGTTCGTTCGCTGACACATGTGGAGGGCCCTTGGGGTCATGACTCCGCCGTCAAACCATGTATATTTCTTTATCCTGTGTTGAGCCAAGTTGATTGACACATAATCGTCATTTATGGGTATTGGAAGATTACAGAGGTTATGGAAGATAACAGAGGTTAAATTTTAGTCCACAGTGGCACATTCTAAATCCAAACTACTCGCTATTCTATTCGTGAACAGGCAGTGCCTCAAGGTGAGCAATGTGGCCCATGGGCCTCTTGTTATTGACTAAGACAATGACTTTAAAGTCAATTCGCCAAATGGGCTAACTCGTGCATAAAACAATTCGCCTGATCATAAATTTGGTCCCCTCGGGTGAACGGGCAACCGGTGATTTCCACCCCTGGATCTTGAACAAGTGCTTATGGCATATGAAATGTATAAAATGAGTTATTGGGTTTAATATTTTCCAAGCCTTGGTGAGGGAAAATTTTGAGTCCGGTAATTTGGTTTCAATATTTTAAGCATGAATTATATTCATGTAAGATTTTATTTATCACACAACTATCATTAAAAGCATATTTTGATTTCACAACCTAAATTTTTCGCTTTGTTATTGTTTGACATCAATTTGATTGTGACATCGTCTGCAAAGTCACGGTTTGAAGAAGCTTGAAATTTAGCTTACACTTATTTTCACTTCTAAAAAGACACAAAATCCTCTTGGAACAACCTTGGGGACATAACAATGTATTTTACTGTCAATGTTAACAGTTTCAATGGATGATATGTTGTTACCTGCGTCGCCAACGGCGAAAGCAGGTCTAGGAGTCGGGTCACTCCGTCCGTCCGTCTGTTCGTCCGTCCCAATAAGCTTGTCATCGCAACTCCTCTGAAACTACTCAACCAAATTCAATGAAACTTGGTATACTTTAAGAACATCATATGTAGTTTTGCATATTATCAGGAAATTTTGATCCTCTAAATTTTACAGAAATTATGCCTCTTCAAACTTAGAAAATCCTCATCAATCAAAATCATCTTGTCATCACAACTCCTCTGAAACTACTTAACCAAATTCAACGAAACTTGGTATACAGTAAGAACATCATATGTAGTTGTGCATATTAGCAGGAAATATTGATCCTCTAAATTTTACGGAAGTAATGCCCCTTCAAACTTAGAAAATTTGCAAAAATCCTCATAAATGACATGACCCTTTGAACTAACAATATTTCAAAAATCATCATATATTAGCTTATCATTTCAGCTTATTTCAGAGATTCATATTGCTTTTAGGGGATTTAATACCATGCTGAACTGACAGAAATTTTTTTATTACAAAATTTTATAAATGATATAGCTGCAAGCAACGCAGGTCCAGACATCATTAGGTCTCATTTGTTTTCTTTATGTAGTTCATGATTGATTGACCTACCAATAATTTGCATTTTTTTAATATGAACCTGATCTATAAGTTCATGTCGTTTTTCCGAACCCGTGTTACGAACCAGGAAATAGTACAGTTGTGTGATTAAGTCAATTGTCAATGCTTTCTAGTTGTTGATCATATGGATGAAATGTTTTGTGATTTGGAAAATGTTTATCAATTCAAACACATCAGGATTTAAAATTTGCTGAACATTTGGATTGAAAAACTTTGATAAATTCTGTAAGTCATTTTCAAACTTTGATGGGGATGCTCTGTGAGCAGGTGTGTTTTTGGGGACCTCTGCAGTTGTCAGTTTACTCATCTTTACAGTTGACATGGTTTAAGGTCTGGATGAGGGAGATGTTTCAGGTGAGCTCGTGGGCCTTTTGTGTAAATCCTTTTTAGTTTATTAGTTTTGTATGTAATTACAGTTCATTTGTATTTTAGGTTTGAAAGCCGATTTGATTGAAAGACTCTACCAATTTAAAGTTCAGGTAATATTAAAGGTTTAAAAGCAAATTAATTTTTTCTTCAATGTTATCGTAGTCTATATATGACAATTTTATTTGTAGATTCCAATGAAGAGTTTGGTTTAGATGTGTAACATAAAATCAAGACAAAATAATGATAGATTCAAAATCTATTTGTCATTTGTGGATTGCAATACTGCAGGTTGCTTTTTTTTATTGCAGACAACACAAGATAAAAAGAGAGATGAGAATGCTGGGCAAGGTCAGAAACAGAGTTAAGACTACTGACATTGTATACATGCTTCAACTGCTCAATCTGAGACTTCTGTCATATTTACAAAGTGCAGTTCCTGTATTCCTTATCTCTTGGTTGTACAATGTTAATCGATAGCAGAGCTCTTAAAATATCACCTTCTACATGCAAAGGTACTGTAAAATGGCCAACTTATGTGTGAAGGTCTAATTTTGGTAGGGTATACACACACATAGCCACAAAGAAGTAGGTACAGTTTCTAGAGTCAACTGGCCCAAAATATTTAGTCATGTCTGGAAATATTGATGATTTCACTTGGAGCTCAAACCCTTGTAGTCATATAAGGAATATATTAGCAATCCAAAAATCCGCTCAGTTTGATCAGTAAAATGATTTGTGTCATATGATGAGAGCTTGAAGTTGAAAAAAATTGCAAAACTGCCATTTTCAAAGAAAATATCCTCAAATTCAGGTGGTTTTCCTTTCAGAAAACATACAACGCATGCGTCGAGCAAATTCATATTCAAGTATATTTTTCATCTTGTAATGATATACAATATATATTATTTTCATTTTGCTCAACAAATGCGCACATCTTTTCCTGAGCAATAATCTGTATCACATTTGACTGTTTTCAGACTCATTTTGACAAAAGGCGGGAAATGTTTTATTTGTGATGTCATAATGCTATCAAAATAGGAATAACGTTCCAATTTTGTTAACGTAGTCTGTCTGTTATATATTTTACTTTCTTAAAACGGTGATCAAGGTTAATTTCAGACATATTTTATAAAGAGAGAAATTATTGGGCCTTTTTATGTATACAATCGTACCTTGTTCGTAAAATCTTCCATGATTAGGAAAAAGTGGGAGATGTAATGAAACAGTTGAGATGATATTGCAATGTCATTATCATATATCTCATGAGCATCATTTATAAAAATTGTTTTCTATTAAAATGCTTAAAAATCAACAGATTTATCAATAACTTCTAAGGGGCATAGTCGATTTCCTCCTGCAATTGTTGTAAATTTTTCCCAATTTTGCAAACAAGTCACAAGGTCCTATTGTCCATAAATCCCACCGCGGATTTCAGTAACAACAACCACATGGTAGTATGGTAGTGCCAACAAAACTGTTCATTTATAGCCAGTTGTGCTGCCCTTGTGTCCGCTTCGTACATTCAGAGGAAATATTCCAGCCAAAATGAATTGTGAACTCTAAGCAAAGTAACATAATTTACATTGATTTTTAGGTCACCTGAGTAAACTCACGAGAGCTGGCCTATTGGATTGGGTACTTCGTCCTGGCGTCGTTGCGTTAACAATTGATACATTTTAAATACTCTTTTGGTAGCATACCACCTGCTGAATTCATCTTATCAAGATTATTGGTTAATTATTATTTATAGCATCTATTGGGACATGTAGAAGAGCGACTACATAAATGTAATACACCTCTATTTCATAGGTTCTTGTCGTCCGCTGGGGCCTTGTGGGGAGCAAAAGAACTGCCCATAAAAGTGACCAATTTTAAAGAATCTTCTTCTTAACGAACCCGCACATGTGAGAGAAACCAAATCATAGCTGATGTTCACGTGAAAGCGCGAAGAGGCTGGCTGTCCTTTACTCCGGATCACGACGTGCGGCGGGTTAAAATTCGCAGAATATTGGGTAAGAAAGCTCTAGACACACAACCCTCTGAATCGGACGTACGAAGACGAGGGTTCGAGTCTGTATAAGTTACATGGACACACGCGTTGGGAAATTCAGGCTTTTTCTGGCCAATGGCCTGGTGCGCTCTATGTTCGACATGAGTTCCGGCATGACCCAAACCTCTTGGGATCGGGAACTTGCCTAAGACAGGCAGGTCGACTTTTAAAAAAGAAACCAAAAATAAATGTTCACGTTAAAAGTAAATTAAAGGGTGTACTCGTACTTAATTTTATCTAAAAACTATTTTTGGAGTATGGTAATCTATCATTCTTCTGTACGAGCTCCAATACACTCAGTTGATTGCAGGGTTCTTTGGACACCAATACTGAAATGTATCGTAATAAACTAAATGGGAGAGTTCATGACGCCTTGGAATTAAGAGTTGTGGAGCAGAAGAATGAGAATTAACATTAAAACTTAAGCATTGAGAATTTAATGCCATCTGTAATATTACAAGCGACATAGATTGGTGCGATAATAAAGTGTCCTGTAACGCTAATCATTTTAATTCTGAGGGCCAGTTGATGGGGTACGCTTCTGCAGAAAGATAACAAATATTTTAAGAATGGTCATTTACCCTATAAATGAGAGCACATTATGTAAAAAAATGCTTGAAACTATCATTTCTGCAGACTACCTATTGGTGTTTGAGCCTTCTCTTGATAACCACACAACGGTTATAAACCAAAGTCCTTTCCCACAATGGTGAGGCCGTCTAATAATATAGAGCACTTTTGGAACTGAAGGAAGAAGACACACATAAAATTTAGTAAAATATTTCAGGGTCTCTACTTTATAAATTCGCTTATAGCTTAACTCCCATAAGATAAACCTTCTCTAGGCGGTGTTGTGGCGCGAGAAGACAACCTGACCCATATACAGTGACTCCATAACTAGTTTTGTGAAATATATTCTTGATTGCAGTTACCAACGGACACATTAGTGTTTATGAGAAAATAGACACCAACATAAATAAGTAAAATTCTCAGAGCGCAACGATGGCAAATTTTGTTCTTGTGTTATTTTTTTTTTTTTTACATTCTTTACCAAAATGTAATAAATTTTGGTTGATAAACCCCTTGGGTAGTGGGTATCTCGATACCGGCTTGGGTGGGCGTGGGGGGCAACACTATGGTGACATTATAGTTTATATGTTAAAAAACATGTTGAGAAAGCAATCGTTTCAAATACTGATGATATGACTGTGAACAGTTACATGAATACTGGAAAGAGAATGCACCCTTTTATCATAAGTAATACTCCACCTGACACACGTCATCGACGGACGGGCGGCGGCGAGGTAACTGGAATCAGGGTTGGTCTGTCTTCGTCTGTAAAGAAATAATAACAAAACTTCTATAGTGTTACCTTTGCACCTAAAAATGGCATAACAAAGCATGTCTACCCATTATTGAACCAAAACAGGCACTATACATATATCTAATATATTTTGGGCAAAAGGGCAAGAGGTCACAGTGCATGGACAGATCAAAGTAAGCCAAATATGGCTTCTCCGGTTCCACGAGCAATTCTACCCCTTTTTGCAGACCTAGAGGCGACATATGAACGCCTTGTAGTTTCCTTATACATAATAGACTTACTCATATCTGAGAACATCCCAGAGACGAACGATGTTTCTTATAATTGAAATTTTAGGTATCAAAAGAGACAACTTAGATGGTCTAGTCCCTCATTGGTGTACAACCTAAAACGTAGCCAACATAGTTTCTCATTAAGAGCAATAGTATATCTTGAACAATGTACCAAGAGTTCTGTGGTGATATTGAAAATTGCTAGGGAATCATCTACCTTCTGTATATGCAATAAGTGGAAATATTCAAGATAAATTTATGAAAAGTGACTGTATAAACTGTAGAGTATAAAAAAGTTTAAACAGACAGACACACAAAAAAAGTGCCGATCAGAATAACTGTCGCCATATGCATAGCCCATTCCGGCTTTGGATCGCACCAGTTAGATGGAACATATAAAAGGAGGCACGATGATAAGGGAGACTGAGTATTATAGTATCTGACTTCTCTCAGACACTCGCGCAGTAATGTGGAACCTTTGCGAGATAAATTGCTATGTACAATGCTTGACATAATTCAGTTGCGGTCAGAGTGAATTACTCTCTACACTTACGAGTCATTTTTGAACGTTACCAAAATATGTGAGAGGCTAACGGTGGTAGTATGAAGATCAAATTAAAGCGTCTGTGATCCATTGTGCCTGCATGGCCTGACAGTGTTAACTTTTTTATTATTTATTAATTAACAAATGCTTTAAGCCCAGAGAGAAGCTCAGTAATTTACTCAGAGACAGAAAAGCGTAAAAAGATATCGAGGTAACCAAAACCAGTTACAGGGGCCTTATTGCTTTCCGACGACTTCCTTGGCCTGTCCTGTCTTAGTGTAGGATAAAAACCGATTCCTCTCAGTTTATTTTTATGAGCCCAAGACTCGGTATAAATTCCTACGAGAAACTCAACCGTGCAGCAGGAAAATTCCCATAACAATATCACAGCAAGTTCTCTGATTGTCGTCCTTCAGTCCATCAAAAACATCATTTCTCCTTTTGACAAGAATGCCATATGGAGGGGACCGCAACACCAGGTCGCAGAATATTCAAAATATGTAGGCCCGATATCGAGCACTAACAGTACAATTTGCACGACACACACAAAAAAATCATATTAAGACTAAATACTTGAACAACTCCCCGCTCACCCGTCCACCTCATAACAGAATCTGTCCGCTGCAGATGCGAAAGCCCCAATATCCTTAAAAAAAATGGCGATGAAAATCAAATTATGCAGTGACGAAATTTTGCAGCTTCTACTAGTCACTGCTGAATTAATACATTTAATTGCTTCATGATGGCTCTCCAACGGAGAGTATCACCCACAACTACATACAGCATAACGCTCACGGGTACTAAGACTGGATAGAGAGAGAGCTAACCGAACGATGCAAAATATAGTAACTTTAACAGCGATAAACCCCAGTGAGTTACCAAGATCATCTCCACATTGACCAGATAAATTAATGAGTGAGAAATGCTCGGCACTTATGGTGGAATTAAAAGAATAAAAAAAATTTACAGATATGAGTCTGGGCATTGAATCTTCTTTCACTTGGTCAGTTCATGCCACAATGGCGAAAAGGGACATATAATATGGAGAGCTCAGATCAAAGCTGCCGGCAATTATACTTACTAGGCAAGTAACTCACACCTAGATATAAAATATGCGGCCGTCGGCCGTAGACACTATTTTTGTAGAGTTTAATAAACACAGAGAGTACATATATTACCAGAGTAGTACTTTGGTCCAATTATATATGCGGCATGGTCTGGCTCACATAACAAAACCGCTGGTATACGTTGACACATAATTGCCGGCGTTCACACTGAAAAGTTGATACATTATAATACATTTTCTAAGTGCCTACAAAAACAGGAGGGAAGCATCCTGCAAACTTACGTACATCCATTGCTTGAGGCCTCCTCAACCACATATGAAGATCTAGTTACCTCCTAAATGGTTACGAAGACACTATCGTGTTAAACAAACTTGAATTTACCACTATATACTTCACGGCATTTATAAATGCTCAAGCTATATAAAATTTTAAAGATACTCCTCGAGCTTTTAAACCACTGGGCGATCAGTCGTCTTGAGAATGAGAGAAAAATAATAAAAAAAAGACAAATTATATACAAATAACACCATAAGAATAATGAGTCATATTGTAAATCCGAAAACTTATTTTTGTGACTCCCCATTCTTTTGACCTAATGCATACAGTCTAAGAGACCATATGAGTGTTCCCACTACATATTGACACCAGACCCATATCGCCGGGCACCTATCTTATGTATATTGAAAACATGTCACAGACTCTGTGAGATTTCTAAAACATTAATTTTTTAATACCAGAGATTCTCTATAGAAATTGTCCCCTAACTCAACTCTTTCCATCCTCGACCCATCACAAAATAAATCTAGCTTTCATACCCTCGATAGGTACCACTAGGATGATTAACTGTCAGCAGATACATGAAATAGTTTTTATTAACAAGGCCTCTTACGATTGAAACAAACACTTAATTAACTGTTCGAAACTACAAAGATATGAAGGAAATAAAACTTCTTGAAGCCTCCCCACAAGTAAGGGCCGAAACACCCCGAGAAGCTCTAACAGAGCAATATAATCTCTAGACCCGCCAAACTTCGGGGGTTCATTTCGAGTTGCATAGTCCCATATGCTCGTATACAGGCACACCACAAATTTGGCGCTAATTTGCTTATCATCCACACACTCTTGCCTCAAATATATTCAATAAATATCAGGAGCAAACACCTTTTCAGAGATATGGCGTGTAATGAAGCCTAAGGTGAACACAATTATGAATTTAAATATGATGACCGTACTTGCGTTCCAAAGTTCCGTGTTGGAATAACATGGTAAACACACCATGTAAGGATAAGTCTCGGTTGCACTGCAAAGACTATCTTGAATCCTAAATAGTGCAAATCAACTACTTTTACACTCCTTGATTGTTACCAATACATCTCATTCTTGATTCTAGTGCAGGAAGTAGATCCAGATCTCCAGCCTTTGCGAGTTGCGAGAACAACCAATTGAAATCCCACTGTTCCTTAACATCTTTAGATACACATACTTGTAAAGTATAATCCTCTTCATCTGCCAACATGGGAATAACATTTGTCTTAAAACAGCATGGTTTTGCTGGTTGATCCAAAATTTTTGTTGCGCACCATCAGTGTGAACATTTTTGAAAAATAAGCATCGAAAATTGTCGGAAAACTCAGCCAAAGATCATATATACCTT
Source organism: Ostrea lurida (assembly GCA_903981925.1). Lineage (NCBI taxonomy): Eukaryota > Metazoa > Mollusca > Bivalvia > Ostreida > Ostreidae > Ostrea > Ostrea lurida. The sequence continues at coordinate 19,531 of CAJDSM010029213.1, forward strand.
ATGAATCCCATCAAACTGGGGAGCTATGGCAATAATGAACAGCAAAGTAGGACGCTAATATCAAGAAATATGACTCACAGCGAGATCTATCTACGTCGTGCCGTAATAGACTGACGACCTAGAAATTAAGCGGTAGTATGTGTCGGGGATCGGATCCCCGGGGACTCGGAATTAAAAGATCTAGCTGTCAAGATCAATGCCAAACTCTCCCTTCACTGTGAGGGTTTAATCAATCTCTAGTATTGATAATTGGACCCACTTTCCAATTACGTCTTTAATATCCACTATGCGTTTTATTCCTATTGCACCTAATAACAAACTTATAGCCCACGTACACACCAACCCATAGCCTCACCTCAACTCTCGAAAGTGTTTATCCTTCAGAGAGAGAATGAAGCTACTCGGCTTAGTATCCGACGTTCAGCTTAAGCAGATCCGTCTGTTACCCGTCAATTGGTTAGCATAATCACATACACCAACTCGACCATATTGAGACCCGACTACCATCTCCGAGAACAAAACTCGAGTCATCCCGGTACTTGAGACGCTTGACCCGACTTTTATCCTGGAGACATTATTCGAGTGAACTTTCCCATCACGAAAACTCGTTACTCAGATTGCAGTAACATTTGCTTTTATGACAAATCGCGCAAGGAACCAGGAGTAAATTTATGTCAGGCTTCTCGCCCATCCCTCAATAATTCGCGACAATCCGCTGGCACTCCCAACAGGAAATTTTGATAAATATACCCCAGCAGTTCGATTGTCGTCGTATTGCAATATTCATCAACAGTTCACGCTCAACAAAACAATTTTTTAACCTCGCTTTTGACACAGCATAATGGAAGTGGCACTTGGTGAGATACGTTGCTCCAGTCATTACAGCAAATCACTTTCGAAATAAATCATAACGCTCGCTTCAATCATCGATTGATCTGCAGCAGCAAAAGCATGAGTTCTGGGACCAAAGTTGGTTTTAACTGGAAGAGGAGTTTTTTGAAGTCCGCTCTCATAAGCCACAACAGTCTTACGCTTATGCGACGAGCGCAATCGGTTGATCGGAGCTTGTCTCATCACATTCGGGGCCGGTTTCGATTATCACCGTACATGTCAGTTTTTCATCAACCAAACAGGGCGAAGGGGAGTTTTCTCTCAAGTACACCATTCAATGAAGTCCGGTTAAAATCCCAACATCGACAAGGCTTAAGGTTATATCTACCTCTCCCCCACCAACTATGACATCCAGTAACCATTTTCAGGGGTTTGTCTAAGGGCCATGAGAGAGCACCGTGTAATCCAAGCTACGTGCATCACTGAATAGCGTACTTATCATATCTTTATATGTTTAAGCCAATAATGATCCAATTAAGTCATATAAGTTACTTAGATCCGTTTGCACATTAATGCTTTCTAAACACAGCACAAATAACACTGATTTGACTTGGACTGGACTCGTCATCCATGAATTTTTGGAAACAAGAAGTAATGAATTGGATCCTAATAAACATGTGTGGGCCTTTCTTAGAATGCCCGCCGCTCGCCCTAATAAATAAGCCTGCGGTCGTGACCCTTGGAAATTACATACGACACAGAGTAGGGATAGCTATTGTTACTTCATACCGGGTGACCTTCATGAGTAGACTACTCAAATGTGATACCCAGTCTGTTCCTGTGTCCTGTGTTATACCAAGCTACGTGAGATTCCTCGCTGGATTGGTTGCGCCACCAAACTCTCTTGATCACTGTAAGCTGCTAGATTGTAACTGGAGCTATTGCGCAGATGTTCTGCACTGACAACAAATAGGATATTACGAAAAATACCCTTACTCGCGAAGTCAAATGTTCCTCTTCAATTGCAACTCGAATAGATATATTTCTAATGATTGCTAACAATCCCTAATCCCAAAGTTAGTTCTAGTAGTAGATGTAAAGTTAATCTAAATCTGAAAAAAGTAGTAGGTTGTGCGGAGACTGGCCTTTATAAAGAAATATCAAAACTGTAGCAAATCCAGACTGGCCTACTGTTTATTGGTGCTTACACTGATCCATAAGTTTTTAATTTGAACCTTTTAGCGATACGTGAGCGCCCCGTATCCATACCCTCCGGTTCGAGAGTGACACAAGCAGAGTTGAACCTTACTACACCTCCCTCAGATTAGGAGCGTGTGAAGATAATTACCCACACGATTAGATTCGACAGTGGTTAACTCTACACCAGGGCTTAACGATTGAGCCAAGGTGACGGCGTAATCCAATGTTCATAATGCATTTTGCGGGCTATCTCCCTGTGCGCTTGCGTTGATTGATAACCATTTGAATGCAAGTAATAGGATTATATCATTTGGAAATGTAGAATCCCACGAGATAATCATTAGTCTAAAACTGTTCATTAACCGGTGTCTAAATCCATGGGAGATCAACATTTGGTGTGAATCCACACAGTCGAGTAAATGGCGCCTAAAAATGTAATTAGCCATTTTGCCATGGGTCATCGGGGTGATCGTTTAAAATGAGGGTGTAATTCACTAGCCACCTCAATCTGTTTGTTGTGTTACATTAAAACACCATGTACAATCTCTCCACGACATTACCTAACATAAACATTATAATAGTTTATTTGACGCTAATGTACCTAACGCAGTTGCTACTCTCTCTCTACCTTTATGACCCACGCTATTGCTTTAAAGTCTGAAAACATCGACACATGTACCCATCCATATAGAACATCAAAAACTAAATCAAAAACAACACGTATGGCAGAAAACTTGAGATCCTAAATTATGTAGTGTATTGTTTATATCGTCAAAAAAGAATAGATCGCTGATAATGAAATGTAATCCGGAGCGCGCTTTAGTCAAATGTCCTTTTTATTCGTGTCCCTTTTTGTTTCGAGTTAGCAGAAAACTTTAAAATAACACTCTCTCCGCCGCATGATAGATTTAAGCGCAAGCTACCTATCCGTTTGCCCTCAACTACCAGCCATATATGAATACCAAGCGCAAGTTTAACAAAAATGAACAGAATCTAAACACCAGAAAAAAAGAAAATGTAAATAATTTCTATAAAGTTTGGGTATGTTATACAATCATCAATCCCAGACACGAGTTAGAGAGGGTCAAAAAATTGTCATGCCTTCGCTCACTTCTGACAAGACATGGGGCTGCGATCCACCGGGGAATCCCGGGTTAATTAATGAGTCCAGACGACGCAGATCGGAATTCAAAGATGCCAACCAGAGTAATTAATAGAAATCTCCAAATAGGAAATTGCAAGCATCACATTAGTAAAGACCTTTAATAGTATTGCAGCCCATGACCTAAAGGGAGGCTCAAAAGGTCCTAAACCCAAATTCAGCATCCATTGGTGGCTAAGTTACCAGTCGAATGTAATGTTGGAGAAATCTTCTGCAAAGCGGTCACAGTACTATTCGCCTATGATTAGAAGATCCACGTGAGTAGTCGTGGCCCACTCAAGGGCAAAGCTGTGAACTCTCTCAAAAACCTGGAGAGGCTCAAATTTGTTGCTCATTTTCTATATCACGCGGTTAGTTGGGATCGAATTTGGAGAGACGCTCCAAATCTGGTCTTGTACCATGCAAAGTTTTTCTACTTTTCCAACTTTTCGTTCTTTTAAAGCGTGCCTACCCGTTTGAAGTTCTGAAATGCTACGCCTGCGTTCGCACACAAAACCATTGTTAATACCCGCGGTCGGATACCGGGCCGGCCACTCGACCCTTATTCTCCTGAGTTGATTCTTGGGGAATAAAAGCCTGGGTAGATTCTTGATCAACATTCCTTTTTTTGTCTTTATAGTGCCGTAAGTCATACTTCTAGTAGTATTTCCTCGTTTGAGCCCAAGCTTTCAGGTAAAAAAGTCAATATAATTTATAGTTGCCGGGCTGGCTTACAATATCGCAGTATGCGTGTTTTCCCGTGCACCTACAATGACCTACGAAATAAAATTGGGCTGATATCCCAGCTCTTATGTAATATCCAACCATTGCATATGGACGTAACCGACTGCTACACGTGTCCTTTGGCTGTTGTTAAACAAACGCCTCCTGAACAATCACCCCGTTCCAAGCAATCCGTGGTGTGAGTCGCCTAATTTCAGAGCTGCACAAGCAAATAATGCCATGTGGACATCATTATTTACACGTCTTGGAAGTTAATAGACAACCGGCTTGCTAAGACTAGCTAACATCCATTCACATATTAGTTGATTATTATCCTATTCCGCTTGAATCTGCTTTCTCAAATTATGGGCGGGGTTATGGCTTTTTTTGTGAAAAATGGCGGATTCATAAAATTTGATAAATTTTCAAGTAAAGGGTAAAGATTATCACCAAGACCCTGGACCCTATGCGAGTTTAACATTCGGTAACATACACCGGGGGTCAAGATTTATTGAACAAACTTGGGACCATTCGTTCTGCGACTAATGACAATATTTTTTTTTCTGAGTTTAAAATGACCCAATTCCATGCTTCTGGGACAGCAACGTTCGGCGTTTAGCAAAATGTAGTACCGACCGCGATGACTTCATGATATATGTGCCGCGGGTTTCTATTTGCGTAGGCCCCCTTGAAGCTTCTCAGTATTGTGCACGTGGGCCTCACAAAAGCGTATCCCCCATCGTCCGTTCGTTCCGGATGTTTAAGTAAGCCAGCTCCATTTTTTTAGTAACTCTGTTGTATCATGATATCCCAAACAAAATCAATAATTTCGTCTTTTTTTTTTTGCATCAGTCCGCCTCCTTCACAATTTAAGCTCACTTGAGTGTGCGAAGGATTTCCAAGAAAATATATTCGTCGGACTGAAACGATCTCACCCTGTCAGATGTCTTGATGAAATTGGAGCGTAATTGGGACGCACACGCGAAAATAATGCTTTTTTGGACAAAGTGGACTTGGGACGAGAAGCGTTATCTGTGAAGCCGGTGAGAGGCGGGTCGATTCCTTGTTCGCACCGAACACAATCATTAAGGCTTCGTCAGAAGACTGGAAGAAATTGATTATAAAATATTGCAACAAAATAAACAAAACCGTTTGTCAATCTTGTGAAAATATTTATTTATCTCGCTCGTAATTACACATCCCCCGCTTGCTATTATTACTCCTACCCAGGAATTCTAAGTTTCTTAGTAAAGTCAGATGCCCGAGGAAGTTGAAAATTGATTTCTTTGAGCAGTTTGTACTAGGCTCAATAAGATGACCCTTTTCGGAGCGTGTGGTAATGCCGACGGCCTCGTATTAGACCCTCCTAGAATTCAAAACGAGTGTGCGCTGGCTTGCCAATTGAATTTCAATCTTAAAGTCTCCATGCCTCACCTACGGCGTGGTGGGCAAAGACTGCTTACGACATCTCCTTTCTTATTGAGCATTCGTTTTTGGGAAAGATTTATGGAAGCCATGGCTATGATCCAACATTTTTATCAACTATATCAGGGACGTCCAGCTATAGAAGCTTTTACAACCATACAATAAAAATTTTACCAGTCCTTTATCCTCTGGCGGTTAGCACGAATCTCGAAGGTTGTGTGAGTAACACGTCGTTAAGCGGAGATTCAGCCACCAATAATTTTATTTTTTTTAAATATATGTTATGTCGGCGTCAAAGGAAAGATTATATTATCTTTTCTTTTCATGTTCTTTTCCACCTATGACTTACAGCCATTCACTCAAAGTTTCGGAGAAAAACACAGTAGCTATTTCACTGGGATTTCTTCCGAAACGTAACTTCAAAATTTATTTTAGGATAGCTTCTCATGTTGCCTGGATAAGAGATTCAGTATTTAAATCAAATGTGACAAATTAAGTTTTGACCGTATAGCTCCCAACAAATGTTTTGTTTTTTTTTTTTTAAAAAGTTTGCCAAAAATAACAAGTGTTATTAATTAATTATTATTTATTGATTATTTTTTATTTTAACAAAGTAAGGAGAACACTCCAAAGTCCAAGTTTTCAGTGTTTTATCTGTTCCCTTTGAAAGTTCTTTACACAGCAGGATGGTGGCGTGATTAGATAACGGGATTTATTGGGAGAGTTATAAGCGTTACTTTGGAGAACTAACCTCTGTTCAGAGAATGCTTTTAGGGTAGTGTGGTAAGCAAGAGTTATGCCTTCTATGCATTCGTCTATCTGAGTTTTTGTTGTTTATATACATGGTTGGGTTAGGGATAGGTTCAAACTTCATACCTTATATTATGCTTATTCCCTAACGCAGAATGTATGGGGCAAGACTGCTATCAGTTTGCAAAGTTATTCATTTTATAAGCCATATTTGTTTCTGTTCATCATCGTAAGTATAATATTATATCTTAGTATTGGCCAAACACTTTCCTAGGTGGGGATCACCCCTGTGACGTCCTAACAGTACTCAGCCCGATAGCATTTGGTGTGTTGTTAGTCGTTGGAGGCGATTGAGTGATGTGCACTACAAGAAAGATTCATAATTACACTAAATTTATGTTAAGATTTAAATCGGTATTTTGGAATCAGTTTTGGTCGGAGACAACCTAATTGTCCAGAAAATGTTTGAGTTTTTTTTGTTTTTTTGTTTTTATTTTTATCTCCTCAGTGAAGAGACTTTTGTATATATATGTTACCTAAGGAATGAAAAGCCTATTTTGAACCTTTATTTTGTATTTATATTGTGATACAGTTATATATTCATTCTTAACCATTGGCTTTGCATGTGGGTTATTCGCGTTTAAAGCTTTAACGGTTCCCTCAGCGAACACGGTTTTATTATACTATTTAGTCGTAAACTGCGTACAAGTATTAGTTTGTATTGGTAAATTGTATTAATAAGATCACAAATTTAAGTTGTGATTCCTTATATATGTAAGTGACATCTCTAAAAAATTGTATTATATTTTGTGTGACGAATAATTTGCGAGATACATTGACCGACTCAAGTGTATTGGATGATTAGTCTGTGAACACACGATATATGTTGCCTGTGTTGGGGTTTTCGAACTGGAGTGTTTATGCGCACCTATGGTAGGGTGTCAATCTTGCTTCCCCGAGATTGATGAATAAACACTGCTCGGAATATCACAATGAGTTGTATTAGTAACAGACAGAACGTTGCACACGGAGAACATCAAGTTGTACGCAAAACAATTAGTCGAAATTCAATTGAGATGATTAGTTCTAGCAACTCCATCTAAGTATTTTCTCGAGCCTCCAATACAAATTGCGTGGTAACTACAGGCTTAGTTCTGGAAGTTTGCTACAAAAATGGAGAGTAGAAGTTGTAGGAGGAGGACGGATGAGAATTTATGTACAATACATACTTGAGAGCGTTATACATGAATTTAGTGAGAATAAGTTTATTATATCAAGGTTCCTGACTATTGTGAATTAGAGAAGAGCGCCAGCCGTGTGGGCCAGAATGGGCTCGCCATGCCCTCAGATCCCACTCGTGGCTCTAGCTCTTAGACATCTGTATCTTCTAGGAAGTTGACATTAAATTTTGATGGTATCATCAAATGTTTGGAGCACAGCGAATTGCTGACCAATGTTTCTCGAGGTCATTTTGAAAAGGTCAAGGTCAGTCACAGAATTCTATTTATTTCTCTCTCCATATACATTGTTTATAGTTTATTTTGGAGTATAGGAATGGTATTAATTGATAAGTTCAGTTTAATATCAGTGTTGACATTTGCACTATTGGTTCGATCATGTAATTAATACCTACTGCAAGGCACTTGTATCATTTTTAACATTTTTAATTCCTTACATTACGATCCTGGTCTGAACGTCTACCAAGGGCCTCATACAGCCCCTCCGGTTGCAAAAAATACCAGTCAGGACGTCAACTATCTAACTCTGGTAACATGATTTTTTTTCTTTTCAATTCATAATGAAAATATTCAAAATAATAGGTCAGCGACATTTAACAATGATACTCAAGGGTCTATTCAGGTGCGAGGTACAAAGAATCAATAACCCTGGAATAGTAGATATGTTGTGAAGATGGGGTCAAGACATTATATTGGTATTTTGTTTACATAGATGCTTTGGAGACTCACTAGTGATTCTATAATTTGATTTATCCGCCATTATTCTTGGAAGGGGACATAGCAGCTAGAGTTGTCATCATTTGTCCCATGTCCGTTTCTTCGGTCAAAATTTATACCCCATTAAATTGCTACTGGAAAGTGAGCGGCAAAAGTGCTCCTCAGGTGAATGCCGATGGCGCAAAACGTACAAAAAATGTTGTTACTTCCGTACTGATTTGTTATTGGTGTTTTGTTTCATTGGATTTGTTTGATGTCATTTTTTAAACGGTATTTCAGTTGTTTTAAACTTTTATTTCTTTACAATCGTGGTATTTTTATGTAACTTTTTATGAACTAATGGACATCAAGTTTTGGGTGGTCTGAGAGAGATTTGAGAGTGACGGGGATGAGAGAGAGAGAGAGAAGCAGAGAGTTATGAGAAGAGAGAGAAGCAGAGAGAGGAGAAGGAGAGAAGAGAGTTACACAATAAGGTCAATGGTTTTATAATAAATCAAAAATCTAAAAACAAACGCAGGGCATTATCCATTTGCCACAGTTCACATTATTTTAATTTCAATTCCTAATAGTAAATGTAACGTTGGTAACGTCAATCTGGTGACGTCGATCGCTATTTATTTTGTGATGTCATAA